>RJWM01005067.1:0-95494 GCA_004363535.1 Dasyprocta punctata | reverse complement strand
ATTTAATACCAAAACAAGAAAAAAGGAAAAGACAACAGAATGCCCAAACAACTGAGATAGGGACCTGGCAGTCCTTTTGCCTTCTTGAGTTTAGGACTAGGACCTAAAAGGCTGGGCCTCCCTCCTAGCAAACAAGGGTGGTATTGCCCCAGCTTGGTGTCAGGGGACACTATGGCCCCTGTGAGAGCTGCTAGTGACCACCCGCCCCCCATCCTCCCATCACCTGGAAAGGCTAAACAGCCTCAGCCTTCACTTCTTCCAGCTCCCCAGGGCATGCTCTTCCCCAGTAAATTTCACTGGGAGCTCACACTGAAGCCTGGGGAAGATAGGAGTTGTAGAGACTGGGAGGGGCCAGCTTACTGGGGCAGGAAGAGAATAGTAGAGACGAGGGTGTATCCTCCAGCTACCTATGGCCTTCTGACCCCTTTCTGGCGATGTGTCTTCTCCCCTCCAGCATACAAGCACCCCGGGGCACCTGGAAACCTTGGTTCCAGTTCCCAGACCTCAGATCCCAGAGGAACTCCTTCCCACATCGCTATCTCAGCTGCCTTTCTTCTTGTGTCCCTAAACAGCTGAGGTCAGAGTTAGGAAAAGGTTTTTCTTTCCTTTCCAGTACTTTGGAGGGTGAGCAACCCCACAGCTACTTCTTCAGGCAGCAGAGGTGCTTAGCTCCCCTAGGGTACAAGCCAGACGAAGAGAAACTCCAGGATCCTAGACAAAGTGAGAGGCAGAATTGAGCAAACCTGCACCCCCAAGACTATCTCCCTAAACCCAAGCTCTCCCTCCAAAACAACTACCATGCCCTTTGCTTTAACTTCTCAGACACCAGGGCCAAAACTGCTTTATCTCCACTCTTACTGAGACAGGTTAGGGAGTGGGAAATTATCTGTTTCTCAGTGAACTAGTGCAGGGAGAACAAAACAGGGACAAGTGGGTAAGCCTAGGGTGAGGAGATGGGAGCCAAGAGTGAGTTCATGTAGGCCCAGGTCACATTTCTCCCAAAGCCCTCACCTCAGCCCTTGGGAAATGAACCAGAGACCTGCAGGTTGGGATCTTCAGGCACCTCCCTCCAGCCCTGCAGGCCAGGGGCAGGGGAGGGGTAGGAAAAAAGTAGGCAAGACACATTTATGAGGCTGCTGCGTTTGCCTTCAAGGCAGGAATCTTGGTCTCTGAGTTCCCACTTGTGCTGATAAGGAAGCTCCTGGAAGCCTCTCCCAGGTGGAGCAGGGAGAGGCCTGACCTCGCAGGTCTCTTCTGGGACCCCAGGCCCGTTGCAAAAGATCCGGGCACCTGGGAAGCTCTGGGCTCCTAGCATCTGTGTTTTCAGAATTAAATTGCAGTATTTTGGAAAGTATACCCTGTCCACTGTTTGACTGAAGTGGGCACGGGAGGAGGGATCATGTTAAAAGGATTATTATTGTATGATGAGGCAACTGTTGTTGACTGCCAAAATCATTCGATCTTCATCCTTCAGTGTCTTCAAAGGGTCACCTCGCCCTTAAGTGACTGCCCTCCTCTGAGACCAGCCTATCTGGCATGAGAGAGCCAAAAGGCTTATCTTACCTTCCTAGTCATTTTTCTTTCCCTGTTGAAAAAAGCCAAGGCTCATTTCCCAGGGGAGCGCACCCTGAGATTGATTACCTGACTCTGCCTCTCCTCCCTAACCAAACGCTAACTCCACCTCCCTAACCAAACGCTGACGCCAGTGCCCTAGGTGTGCAATCTAACGTGAACTGCAAGAATCCTCAGGCTCTCTGCTGAGCCCTCTGGCCTTCCCAGCTAGGATCAGAGCTCGCGCCCAATACGCAGATCCTAGGCCCGCGCAAAGTGACTCCACAAACGGAAACACTGTTATTCAAACAACCCCATTGTGTCCAAGGAGCACCTCCGTCCAGTTCTTTACTGCGGGCCCTTGAGGCCCCATTGCAGGGGCGGTTTCCCCGGCAACAGTCGCTACCCTCAAACGAAGCTGTACACCAGTCTTTGGTAAAAGGCTGCCGAGACGTGAGGGTCTTCTGCCAGGTTCTGGCCCTATTTAACACCCACCACCCCCCAACAGCCGGTAAACACGACTGCGGCCTGCGATCCCCACCCAATACCTGGAACTCGCTCTGGCCCCGCCCCGCCAGGCTCAACTGTGGCACTTGGTAACAAACACTTCCACTTCCTGAGCCCTCTTTCTTAGTCCGCCGCGGGGCGCAGTGCCCATTATAGGCTCCGCCCCCGAACCTTTCCATTGGCTCTCACCATTCACCCGGCCCGAACGCCCCCGCCTGTGGCCCCTGATTGGCCCGTGATGGTCCACACCCTCGACGCGGTCCCGCCCCCGGCATTTGAGGCCGGCGGGGTTCTGGAACGCTCAGTGGCCGCGCGGGGCGGGAGTTGGTCCGCGTTTCTCCTTGCCGTCTTCGCGGCTCGCAGCCGGCGTTCCCGGGACACCTGTGCTCTCTGCCGGCGCGGGAATTCCTGCCGCGTTCCTTCCCGTCCCCTTCCCCGGTTCGTAGGGCAAGGAGAAAGGCTAGCCCGTCCCGTCCCGGACCCTCGACCGGACCCCGCTGAGCCGTCGCACAGCGAGATGAGCGCGGACGCGGCGGCCGGGGCTCCTCTGCCCCGGCTCTGCTGCCTGGAGAAGGGTCCGAACGGCTACGGCTTCCACCTGCACGGGGAGAAGGGCAAGGTGGGCCAGTTCATCCGGCTGGTGGAGCCCGGCTCTCCGGCCGAGAAGGCAGGGCTGCTGGCCGGGGACCGGCTGGTGGGGGTGAACGGCGAGAACGTGGAGAAGGAGACCCACCAGCAGGTGGTGAGCCGCATCCGCGCCTCTCCCAACGCCGTGCGCCTGCTGGTAGTCGACCCCGAGACCGACGAGCAGCTGAAGAAGCTCGGCGTCCAGGTCGGGGAGGAGCTGCTGAACGCCCAGGAAGAGCCCGGGCAGGCCGAACCGCCGGCCGCCAACGAGGCTCAGACGGACGGAGACGAAAATGAGCCCCACGAGGCCGAGAAGAGCCACTCGGAGCGGGTAAGTGTGGGCCGGGGCCGGGCTAGGGGGATCGCGGAGAGACCCCGGCGCCCCAGTCGCCTCTTCCGAAACTCGAGCCTCACAAGAGAGGGAACCTGCTTCCGCCTGCCGACCCGGCGCCCTGGCGGTTCCTGGACAGGCTTTGGGCTGCGTCCCGGGACCCCATCCCCCTGCTCAGCCTTATCTCCTAACCTTTGGGAGAGTAGTGCAAGAAAGCCTGGCCCCCTTTCCCTCGGCTTTAGTCCCGCAGAACCGCCCCCCAAACTCGCTCCTCCTTGGAAGGGGGGCCCTCTCCAGGGTCCCTGCCGCTCGGAGCTAGGCGGAGAGAAGGATCTCTCCGCCCCAGAGTGTCGGCTTCCTCCACCGCCCCATTGGGTGGTAAGTGAAGTTGGGGCAAAGGCGAGTGCGTCCCAACTTTAGAAAGCAACTACCCATCTTCCGTGGGGAGCCTCCGGAGTGAGCATGGGTCGGTGCCTGGGAGGTTCGCCGTATCTCCCTCAGCCTCCTGGTGTGTGTATCATTAACTTCCCCCGAACTGGACTTCAGCCTCCCGAAATCCACCGTGACTTCTAAGAAAAGAGAGGAAACCCCAGCCTCTCTGAGCGACGTGTGGGGGTGGGGTGCTGGGAAGAGAAACAGAGGAGCCTTGAGGGGGGTGGCTCTGCCACCCAGGAGGATTTATGATTCTCAGGAATGTGAGGAGTAAGCACTAGTTTGTATCAGGGAGGAGGAGGAGGAGGAGGAACGCTGGGGGAGGGAGCAGGCACGTGGCCAGGCAGCAGGCAGCAGAGCCCACCGTGGGCAGGTGGTCTTGCCCTGGCCTTATTGCTTACTCCGGTGCCTGGACAGCAAGCACTCTGGGTGCCTTTGCCGGCGTTTTGGTCTTTCCTCCAAACAATCCCAGTTTGGATCAGCTGCAGGAGGGCCAGCTGGCAAAACAGGAGCTGTTGTGCTGAGCCTCCTGTCCCCAGAGAGCAAGGGAGGACTAGATGCAGAGTGTGGGAGCAAGGCCTTTTAACGCGCACCATTTCTCTACCCGATGGCTGCTTGTGGCAGGCTGTCTGTGAGGCCAGGAGAGTTCTCTTTGGATAGAGAAAGGGCAGAGTTGAGCATAAAGGTAGAGGTGAAAATTGAGGACCAACTAGTTTCATGAAAGTGAGGTCACCAGGGGCCCTGACCACCAGCCAGAGCCAGGTGCTGGCAATGCCAGCGTCACTACGCTCCCACTTCCTTCCACTGCCAACTTGGCATTGGCAAGGAGTGGGAGAGAAGTTGGAGCACCCCTGGCAGGGAGTTGACACTGGGGAATTGGAACCTGTGACCTCTGTTCCTAGGCATTAACCCAGTTTGAACTTTGAGCTGAGTCAGTCAATTTGTCATCCTCTTTCTTTTCTCCTTTGGACCTTGGCACCCGCACAATATCCCCATCACCACTACCAAGTTACAGTCATGTTCAGTTCCTCCCTTTGCCCTTTTAGTTCTGCCGCTGGGTGCCAGAAGGCTAGGGAGATGGCAGCACACACACTTCACCATGCCACCCAAAATGGCACTGGGCTTGGGTCTCCTGCCTTAGGGGAGCCCAGAGTCAGGTTCCCCCAATGTTGGGGTGACCCAGGCATTTGTGTGTGTTCATTGGACCAGAGACAGGAACACCATCACCACCCAAGTCAGGCATTCTCTGGTATTTGATCCTCCCATCCATAAAATGGGAGCATTGGACAATAAGATGCTTGGCTTCTCTAGAATTTTGGAAAGAATGGGAGTACTGGTACTCTCTAGATGCTACATTGGGCCCATTTATGCTGGGCGTTTGGATCCAGATCTGTTCAACTCCTTCAGCTTTATTCATAGCCAATCAGCAGTACTGTGCCTCTAGTAGAAAATTGCCATATTCTGAGCTTGCAGGTGACCCACCCTGATACCACAAAAAAAATGTCCATAAACATTGTGTTATCTTTTTTTCAAAAATGCATTCCAGGGCCGGGCATGGTGATGCACGCCTGTAATCCCATCCCTGTAATCCCAGCACTCAGGAAGTTGAGGCAGGAGGATCACCACAAATTCAAGGCCAGCCTAAGCCACGTAGTGAGACCCAGTCTCAAATTAAGTAAGTTAAGAGCCGGGTGTGGTGGCGCACACCTTTAATCCCAGCACTTGGGAGGCTGAGGTAGCAGGAGCGTTGTGAGTTTGAGGCCGGCTTGGGCTACAACGCAAGCGCAAGGCCAGCCTGAGCTACACAGTGCGACCCTGCCTCAAAAAACTAGGGCCAAGAGTTTGGCTCAGCAGCTTAAGCACCTGCCCTGGCAGGTGCAAGGTTGTGAGTTCAATCCCAGGTGCCGCAAAATAAATAAATAAGTTAAATAAAATGAAATGCATTCCTTTCCTACCTAAGGCATCCATTGAGATTTGCTACTTAGTTTCAGCCGGAATTCATCTGTAGCATGGGGCTGCTCAAGTATCTTCATCAGTGCTCATAAGTGAAGAAGGTACGTGTGGAGAGGTGCTGGGCAGAGATTGCTTGGCTGGGTGGCATCTTATCTAGAGGACCAGCCCAGGTCAGGAATGACACAGGAAAAGTACAAGAGGTTCCTGGAGCACTGGCCACTCGTGCCGGCATGCCCAGGCCCAAGGAGGCGAAGGTGGGCTTCCAGCCTGCCCCAGCAGTTTTGGGGACAGGGAGAAGCAGAAACAACCTGCCCTGCTGTTTCCCTGCTTAAAGCCCTCCTCCCAACCCCCATCAGTATAGGGAGGAGGCCTAAACCTTGAGTTTGGGACCAAAGCAAGAGCTGGGCAGGTCTGAACCAGCTGAGCTGCACTGGCCAGGCTGCCTCAGCCAAGTTGTTTGACTTGCCTGTGCTTCCATTTTCTCTTGTGTAAGTCGAGGCGGAGGGCAGTGACCTTCCAGGGTTGTTAGGGTTGCAGGCCCAGTACTCAGAAGTGCTCAGCTGTCACTGTTTAATAGTTACCTGCTGTTCCATGCTCTTCCTCATCTGGCAGCCCTTGCTGATCCCCTCAGCCACGCCAAAGGTCCAAGTTCCCTTCTAGCCTCTGAGCCATCACACCCTGATATTCCTGAGTCTGGGAGTCCTCTGTCTGCTTCTGCATGCACCAGGCATGCTCTCCGAGACCACGCAGCTCCAGGGAACCTTTCCTTGATCTCAGAGGCAGAGATGGCTTTTCCATTCCTCCTGCTCTTTGTCCTTGTATCTCTCTGGTTTCTTTGAACCAGACAGTATTTCAGTCATCTCTTCATGACCTCCTCCACTCCTGAGGGCAACAACTGAGGTTTATTTGTGCGGATGGCCCCAGTGCTGTGCCAGGCCACAGGTAAGGAGGTTCTCAGTAAATATTTTTTAATGAATGAATGAACACATGACAGCTGTAAGGGGCCTTTGTTCCAGTTCATCTCAGCTCAGCACACCTGGCCTTGTTTGTGCTTTCAGCACACCTAGGATTGGAATGCCAGGTAGAACCTACTTACTCTTTCTTGCCCGCTAGCAGCTTCCATTTCAAAACTAGGAAGTCAAGTCTAGGTTTTGGGGTTGACCAGGTTAGTATTTGAATCCCAAATCTGCTGATTGCTGCCTCTGGAACCCCATGAGTTCATCGTTCCCTGCAAGCCTCAGTTTCCATCTCTGTAAAATTGGGACACCAGCATCTACCCCCTCAGGGTTGCTGGGAAGATTACCTGAGCTGACAGGTCAGAATGTGAAAGTTCCCAGCTGGAGGCAGGTTCCCCAGCCTTGACCCTGAACTTGATTCCAGAGGCAGAGAGAGCATAGGCACCCCAGGTAGGGAAGTGGGTGGGCACAATTATTAGTTGGCAGACTGCCTATTTCTTTCCCAAACAACCAGGTTGCCACTTTGGTAGGTCAGAGCAGGGTTTGAGCTGCTGGGTGCTTGGATTTGAAATGGGCAGGCTTCCATGGCAGCTGTGTGTTGTTCAGCTTCCTAAGTCACAAGTCCACTGATAAAACAGCAGAGCTCCTGGTTCTTACCTTCAGCTCTTGTTAAGTTAAATCAGTCATTCTGGAAATTACTCTCTTGGAGGCAGAAAGTAAGCAACTTGCTTCTCAGGGAATCCCAGGTGGATAAGGGTCCTTTCCCAAATTTCCTGTATTTCCCCCATAGCGACCCTACAAATTAGGGATCATTTTTTGTAAGTCGCTAGCAAGAGTTTGATACATAACAGGCATTATTTGAGCCTGGTGATGTGCTACAGTACTAAGCATGCCTTATGTCATTTATGCACATGACCCACCCTCACCCCAAGCAGGTAGTGGTCCCATTCTCTACCGGTGGAGATTGAGGCTAAATCAGGTTAGGTGACCAGCACCAGGTCTCTCAGCTAGGGAACCCTCCAGCAAAGCCAGGTATCTTGGTTCATAACCCAAACTGTAGTGTATGCACATCCTTCAGCCACACAGGTTGTGCCTGGTCTCCCAACTGAATCTCATTACCCACTAAACTTTTGTTTTGTTTTTTTGAGATGGGTCTCACTATGTAGTTTGCTGAAACAAGAGTTCTCACTGGCCTTGAACTCACTGTGTAGCCCAGGCTAGCCTTGAACTCACTATAATCCTCCTGCCTCAGCCCCCCTAGTGCTGGGATTGCAGACATGCACCACCATGCCCAGCTGTGTATCCACTATATTCTGAGGTACACAGAACCGTGACAGGTGCATACGTTCAGGCTGCTGGGGGCCCAGGATGGTAGCTCAGAGGCAGAGCACTTGCCTAGCATGCAGAAGCCCCCTGAATTCAATCCCCAACAGTGGGGGAAAATTAAAAAGAAATTCAGGCTACTTGCCAGTTTCCTGTAGGGATCTATGTAACTGGTCCCTAATTGGAGCCAGGGATTCTAATATATGTGCTGCCAAAGTGAGCCAAAGAGGCCAGGGATTCTAGATGCTCTGTCCCCAGCAGTTCCTCAGCCCTGCTGAGAACCTTCTTCCAGAAGGGGCAGGCTCCTGTCCCCACCCTTCTCATGGGCTGCACCTGGCGCTTGGGAACCAAGTCTCTGCCCTTGCTGGCTGACTCTTGGGCTCACTTGCAGCACCAAGAGCCCCCTGGAGCCTTCCACTGGGGTAGGACAACATGGCATGGCCACCAATTCCTAGGCGATGTTTAGGTTCCTGGTCTTGGAAAAGAACACGTGCTTTCTATCGCCCAAGGTCAAGTCACCTCGAAGCAGCGTGGTAGCATGCAAAGAACATTTGCCAGGTTCAAGTCCCACTCACCATGCAGTGATTGAGGCTTGAATTCTAACAGTCACAGAGGCTCAGCTTTCCCTGCTTGCTGTCCAGTCAAGGGACCCAGTGCCCAGAGCAAAGTTTAAGGGGTTTCCAAGAGTGCATTTGGGTCTGACTCAGACAGCAAAGTAGTTAAAATTGAGACTGATAGATGGCACACATTCACTGGACACTTAAGCCTCCCTGGCACCCATTCTGAAAGCACAGTGCTGATTGAGTCTCCCCCAAAATGCTCAGGACCAGAAGGTGTTTTGGATATCAGTCTGGGGGTGGGGGGTGGGGAGGCTTTGTTTTGTCTGATGGTGCCAAGGATTGAACCTAGGGCCTTCATAATGAGCTACATCCCTAGCCCTTCTTTTAAATTTTATCTAAGTTGCCTAGGCTGGGCTTGAACTTAATGATCCTCCTGCCTCAGCCTCCCAGAGTGCTGGGATTATAGACATGCACCAGCATATTTAGCTTGAATTTTGTAATTTTTTCTAATTTTGGAACATTTGTATATATATCATGATCTGTCCTAGGAATGGGATGCAGTTCTAAACACAAAATTCGTGTATGTTTTATATATACCTTATCTATATGCCTTGGAATCAGTTTCATACAATATCTATTTGCAATGTTATATCTATGCCCCGAAACTTTCAGATTTTGGAGCATGTTTGGATTTCAGCATTTCAGATTGGGGTACCCTGTACCAATAAACGAAAGTTAAAATATCTCAATTTTTTAAAATAGTTTACATGTGGAAACGTAACATTTTGGGTACATTGTGTTAAATAACATACTAAATTTATTCAGGGCTTTACCACTGAACTATACCTCTAACCCCCACTCCCCTTTTTAATGTGGCTACTAGAAATTTTTGAAATTTCACACATGACCAACATAGTTCTACTGCACTGTGCTGTTTTGGATCTAAGTTCAAATCCTACCTTCTTTCAGCTGTGCATACTTGAGCAGTTTACTCCATCTCTTTAAACCTGAGTTTCCTCATCCGTGACCTGCAGCCAGTAATACTTCCTTTGCAAAGTTATAAGTGGGTTTTATAAGAAACATAAAGCCACTTGGGCAGTGCCTGGCATGTAGTAACTGTTCAGTAAATGCTTCATTGTTGAGCCTGATTTTACAAGCTTTCTGAAGGTCCTTATTGAGGGATGGTGGTGGAGTGTCTGCAGACCGGGCAGGAAGGCATGGGACGGCCAGCTCTGGATGGTGGCCAGCCGGGCAGCAGCCCAGGTACCAGCCTGCTCCATCCCAAGCTTGTCCAGCCCTGAGAAGACTTGAGCCAAATTCTCCTTCACCGCCTCTGACTGGCACTACTAGCCAGAGGCAGGACCTGGCTCAGGATTCCTGTCCTTTAGCTTCTGTCACCTTCCTGGTTCCTTCTGCCTGACCCCAGAAAAAGGCCTTCCCCCTGGGAAACAGGAAGTAGAAGATCAAGGACTAGGGGTAGCATCCTTTTTTGCAAACAGAGGTGTCCCACATTCTTTGAGCTGTACAGAAGCAAAGGGAGGGTGTCCTGTAGGGGACATGGGCTCAGGCCAGTAGTACCCAGGCCACTGTGTCTTATGTCTTACTTGGGGTGAGGACACTTTCAGCCTCCAGATCTGGACATTGACCCAGTGCTTCAGCACCATTTCCAGCCTGCCCCAAGGATAACGCCAGCATCCCCAAAGCAAGGCCACCTAGCTTCCCTTTTTTTTTTTTTGGTGTTTTTTTTTTTTTTTTTGCGGCACCGGGGATTGAACTCACAACTTCTTGCCTGTCACACAGGCGCGTAAGTTACTGAGCCAAACTCCCGGCCCTGGTTTTTTTGAGGCAGCCTGTGTAGCTCAGGCTGACCTTGTGCGTGCGTTGTAGCCCAAGCCGGCCCCAAACTAACAATGCTCCTCCTACCTCAGCCTCCCGAGTGCTGGGATTAAAGGCCTGCGCCACCACACCCGGCTCACCTACCTTCCCTTTAAGAGCCGCACCAGGCTTAAGCCCATGTGCCCAGAGACTGTGTAACAAACTTAAGCTGCCTCCCAGAGCAGCCATAGCGCTTCCCTGAAACTTAGCTCTCTCTAGGCTCCCCTTTCTCTCTAAACCCTCTAGTTTCTTAGCTGCTCTTCCTGTATGGAGCAGCAGGGCACCAGCCTCATTTCCATAAATAGGAGCTCAGGCCTGGGCTGTGCTGGAAGAAGGGCAGTCATGGGAGGTGGGGGGTCACTTTTCTTGTTCCTGGCCACACTGGTGGTCTTCCTGCTCCCCCAGCCCACTCCGCCCGGGGCCTAGAGCTGCCTGCTGGCCTTTGGGAAACGATGGAGGCCAACACCAATGGAAGTTGCCTGACTGTGTCTCTGTTCCATTGCCATGGCATCAGTCAGGGAGGGGCGGGGCCCAGTGGGGCGTTGGCCCCCAGCTGCCCGCAGCCCTCCTGTAAGGAGGAGCAGGGAGCGGCCTGCTCCCCGGAGACTGCACTGGGATTAGGGTATCGACTTTCCCCAGCTTTCCAGGTGGCTGCTGGTGGCACCTATTAAATTCCGTGCCCGCTGTCCGCTCACTGGGCTGTGTGGGTGGAGATGCTGGGGCAGCCTCTGCGGGCAGAGGAGAGGAGGGATGAAGGGGCAGCCTGGGAGTCTGAGGGTAGGGGAAGGCCCCATGAGGAGGGGCCAGTGACAGCTCTCCTGGCCAGCTCTGTTTTGGAAAGCTGTCCAGTGTCATCTGAAAGTGAGTCTCTGGCCCATCCTCACCGCCCTCAGCCACCCCTGCCCCTCCAACCCTGCCCTGGGAAGCTCTGCACAGACCCTGGGGCTGTGTTCCCCTCTTAAGTCTCTCCATCCAGTACCTCCAATGTTCTGTACCCCTCCATCTGGCACAGGGCACAAGTCCCCTTCTTAACATCTGAGGGCCACACACCAAACTCAAGATGGCTTGGACTTTGTCACTGTTTATCCCCTTCTCCCAGGAGCAGAACCCCACAGCGATGGCCCCGCTACACCAGGTTCTTTGCCCTTCCCCATCTTGCTTCTCATTGCCAGGCTTGGGAACCAGGAGCCAGGCCCCGGGGTAGCCCCCTGGGGAACTCCTGGCTCCACCTGGGCTGGAATGGGCCACAGTGGCACCTCCTGGTCTATCTGGGTGGCTGTTTTGGGGGGTGGTACAGGCTGGTCTCCCTGGAAATGTGGAAAGCCCCCATCACCCCTTCTGAAGGCAGGAAGGAGTCCCTGGGGACTTGGGAAGAAGGGACTAGCTAAGGCTCTGTTACCTAATGACTGCATATGAGGTTGGGGGGCTACCTGGGCCTTCTAGTCCTGCTGCTCTGACAACCTCAGGCCTCGAAGCTTCCACACCGTCACCCAGAGGGCAGTGGAGCAGGTCCTGGTGCAGGGAGAACATAGGTGCCTGAGGCACCTACAAGGTTTGGGAGCTTTGATGACACTTGTCACTAGGCAAGGGGTACTGGTATGACTTGCTGGGCCACAGACAGGAAAACCTGTAGCACAGAGACCTGGACAGGAAGATGGTGGTGGGTATCACAGGGCTAGTGAGCCCAGCCCTGCCAGTCAGGCCACACCGGAGCTCCCCGGCCCCCGGCCCGGCCTGTTCGCCGCCACATTTCTAGCCCAGGCATGCTAACTGCCCCGTCACCCAGGCCAGCCTTATCCCTCAGCGCACGCTGCAGCTCCAGCTGCAAGAGGCCTTGAGCACCCGGAAGGAAGCCTGTGGTTTCATCACCTCCCAGACTGCCTCCCTGCAGGGGCGGCAACCAGCACTGGCTGCCCCGGCTGCACTGCGACTCCTGCTGGGGCCTCAACTCCAAGTGGGTTGCCCCATTCTGAAGTTGGGTCCTTAAAGACCAACCCAGAGTATGGTGTAAGGAGCGCAGGTCCCAAATCCGATGGGTTGCTGCTCTGGCTGTGTGTTACTGTCAGGAAGTGAGCTTGATTTCTCTGAGCCTCAGTTTCCCCATCTCAGAAACAACTAACCAGCCTCAGCCATGTTGCCGTGGGAAGATTCTTTGGAGTGAGGGGACTGTAGGGGGAGGGAGGTGCCCCCTCCCCATCGCTGGGCTTCACCTTCCCCTTTCCCAGGGTGAAGGACCAGATTGCGGATTACGCAGCTCAGTGTGGCTGAGGCAGAAAGCTGAGCCAGTCCTGGTGGTGTCAACTGGTCAGACCTGTTCCTGCTCACCTAGGCAGCCTGGGGGAGGGCCAGCTGGTCGCTCCCTAACTGGATTAGCTGGAGGGGAGAAGAGACTCCCTCCCAGAAGGAGCTCTCAGCAGCAGGGGTGTGGGAGGGGTGAGGAACAGGGTGGCCAAGGAGACCTGGTACCTCTCCAGGTGCCCACTTTCTGCTGGACACTTAGCTGTCTCCACTGTTGTTTGAGGTGAGGAGCCCCCAGCCCAGATTTGACTAAGTGGCTGCTAAAGTGAGTCACAGCTGTCACCTTTGTCACCCTTTCTTCCTCTCTTGGGCTCTCTGTACTGCCACCATCTTGAAACAATACAAAAGACCTGCCTGAGAATTGAAGGGGAGAGAAAAATCTCTCTCTAGCCCCCTAGCCCAAGAGGGAGGGGGCGAGGTCACATCTCTGCCTATGGCAGCTGTCTCCTGCGGCTGCCAAGTTGGGGCAGGAGGCCCTTAAAGCCTCCCCTTTACCTCTTCCCACCCCTCCCTTACTTCCTCCACTCCCAACTGGGGATTTGGGTTTCAGATCCACCTGGCACACCCGCCTCCCCTCCCCCACCCAGCCCGCTGCTCAGCTTCACATGATTCTGCAGTATTAAGGCCAAAGATGAAGTCCAGGGAGGCACAGGGACACAGAGAGAGAGTTCCCACATGTTGTGATTACCTCCCTGGACCCCACAGCAGCTCTGCTAGGTCAATGGCACTGAGAATGGCCTGTAAATGAGGACCCTGAGGCTTGGAGAAGGAGATGACATGCCCCAGGTCACACAGCAAGCAGGGGAGCTCACGGCCTGATGGTCAAGGTGATAACCCAGGGCGACCAAGGATGGACAGCAGCAGCCGGTGTCCTGCCCCAGGCTTCGGGGGAGGGGTGGAGGAAGGAACCTCCACATCCACATGCCAGTGCTTGAGTCCTGGGGCTGTGGCTTTGAGAGTGAGCTGCCTTAATTAAGTTGGAAAGAGGATGGTGAAGGAACGCCCCCAGCCTGGGTGTCAGCAGTCTGTAATGGGCCTTATTAACGGGTCCCTCTTGCCAGGACTCAAGCCTTGCTTTTCACAGCCTCCTCTGTTGTGGCTCCTTGGGATTAGTGATGGGGTCTTTGGGTTCCGTCACCATCTTTATCCTCAGCTGAACCTAGAGCCCCTGAGGATGGCCCTGTCTGGCCCCGGACCCCTCACTGTGCCCCGCTTCGGGTTTCTAATTATCTGGCTCCTCCTAGGTCCCTTGGAACAAACGCTGTTGGACTTGGTGGAGACAAGAAAGGAGCCTGCATAGGCAAGGAAAGGCTTTACTGTAAATATGCTGGCTGACTTTCAGTAAATACCTGCCCCTTCCTCCCCAGGTGGAGAACAGCTGCAGAGGGCTGGGGTCCTGACCCGTAGTCCTGAGATACCTGGCCAGGCTGACAAATGCCCCACCATCCTGCCTGTCCCAGGGCCACAGAGAATCATGGATGAGGCAGGATAAGACTGAAATGACCTACGAACCCCTTAGAATGTCATGGGGGAAGGGACTTGAGAACTAACCTTATTCCAGTCCCACCCCTCATTTCCCAGCAGAGCAAGCTGACCTGTGCGCCCAAGCCCCCAGGCAGCCCACTGCGGTGCCTGGTGTTTGCCCGGGTCTACAAACCCCAGCCAGATTCCACGTAGGATCAAAGCGTAGTTGCATTGTTCCAAACCTCCCTTGCTGGGAGAGGCGGAGTCGGACAGAGGGCAGGGAAGGACCAGGGACATGGTGGAATGTCCTCTCCTTCATCCCCACAGCTCGAGCTTCGGCCTCGGATCTGTTTCATGAAGAAGGGCCCCAACGGCTATGGCTTCAACCTGCACAGTGACAAGTCCAAGCCAGGCCAGTTCATCCGAGCGGTGGACCCAGGCTCCCCAGCCGAAGCCTCTGGGCTCCGGGCCCAGGACCGCATTGTGGAGGTGATGTCCTTGCCCTTCTCACAGGCCCTTCCATGCTCTTCCTTCCTGATCTTTAGCTCTTCAGGCAGCCATCATGCACCTTCTGCTTGCTTAGTCCATGGGGCGAACCAACCCAGAGGTACTAGGCGGGTGATTGGTAGGCGAATAGGAGAAAGGAAGTGAGAAGGAGGAAGGGTGGGTGGTAAAGGAACCGAGAGGCTGGCTAACTTCTCTTCCACTGTTGCTCCTCTGAGACCTTCTGCCCTGAACAAGCACTCTACAGCCATGATTCACCCATTCAGCCAGGCAGATGCTACTCCAGTGCTTCCCTGCCGCCTGAGCACTCCAAGAGCCAGGACCAGGGCTGGGGGCAGATCCCTGTCCTGAGTTAGGCTTGTGCTACACTCTGTCCACTCTTGGGCTATGCTCAGGAGAGATGAAACGTGAACTAAATGCTTGGGCTGGTCCCACAATCAGAGTCTGAGAACCTTCGTGCCAGAGCTCAGCTCTCTCAAGGCATCTCATTTTACATGTGAGAAAAGGGAGGAAGTCAGAGGAGCACCCAGCCCCAGCCTCCCAAACCTCTCTGTCCTGTCCCTCGCAGCTGTGTTTGTTTAGTCTCTGTCTGGATATTTTCTTTGGCTCTTCCCGCCTGTCCTGCCTCCCTGTGGACTCTCAAGTGGGAGGACCACTGGCCTAGTTTGGAACTGTGCAGGCAAGGGAGGCCCCGAGTCCTTCCTCCTGCCCCCCACACAACTGAGACCTGTGCTGCTGACCCCCACCCCACAGGTGAACGGTGTCTGCATGGAGGGCAAGCAGCATGGGGATGTGGTGTCTGCCATCAAGGCTGGAGGGGATGAGACCAAGCTGCTGGTGGTGGACAGGGAAACCGATGAGTTCTTCAAGAAGTGCAAAGTGATCCCATCTCAGGAGCACGTGGATGGTGAGTGGCCAGTACAACGGGGTGCCCCCAAGTCAGGGACACAGCCAGACTTCACTGTGTCGTCCCAGCTGTGGGTAGGTAGCTTTCTGGCTTTGACCCTCCCTCCTCCTCCTCTGGGTTGGTTGGTTGACAGTGGGGAGCGGAAGCAGGGATGGGTGGTGGTTTTCAAAGGTAGGATGCGATGGTGGGGGGTCAGCTGGCAGGAGGGATGGGACAGAGCTTTAGGATCCCCAGCCTAAGCTGTAGCACCAAAGAGCAGCCCAAGCTCCCTTCCTCCCCAGCACATTCTCAGGGCAGTGCCTGTGCCACAGAAGGGTTAATTCTGGGGTGGCCTCCAGCCTTCACTGGGCAGATCAGAGTCCAGCGACAGGGCCTGGAACCTCCCCCTCCCTTCTGTCACGTTGTCTTGGAAACTCGGCTCCAGAGAGCAGTGGGTCCCCTTCAGTCTCCAGGCCCCTGCGCTCTGCCTGGCATCTCTCCTGCCCAAGGAGAGCCAAAGGGGGCCCCAGGACTGCTCCACCAGGACAGGGAGAAGTTAAGCAGCCTCTGTTTCCTGGGATGGACTTTTTCTCTGTGAAGATGGCTCAGGGTGTGGGGTGTTCTGGGCCATCCTGAGGCTGGAATGTCTTTGGACTTTGCAGTGGGTAGGGCCTCCTTGAAGGTCAGGGCTATCTCTGTGGGAGGGGGTCCACATGACTCACAGCCCTAGGTGGAGAAACACAGCGAGGCAGTCCTGTCTTCCTCTGACCTGACCCAGGGTCCTGGGGACTCCTAGGTGAGGGGATGCCTCCTATAAATCTTAGCAGCCTCAGGGCATGGGAAGCGAGGGTACCTCTTGCTCTTCTCCGGGTTCATGGAACCCCAATAACTCAGCCAATCCCCTTCTTTGGTGAGGACACTGAGGCCCAGAGAAGCCCCAGCCTTGTTCTTGGGGACCTGGTGTGAGGAACACAACTGAAATTTGGACTCCGCTCAACTCCTCAGATATTGTCCCCTGCCTCTTCCAGCACCCTTCCTCACGCCACCCCTGAAACAGCCCTCCTCCTTATCTGCCTCTCTGCCCAGCAGTACACAAGGGAAAGCCCAGAGGGAGGGGGAAAGTGAGTGTCCCAGGCTCCCGCAAGTCCCCTGCCCCATGGCCATGGGGAGGCTAGAGATGTCAGGAGGAAAAAGTGAATCAGGTGTGCCAGGCTGGGCCTGGACCAGACACAATAATAAAAGATACACATGAATTATAAAAGCTAAAGGTTCAGAAGAAATCCACCTCGGTTGACTAGTCCCCAGAAGTAGAATGGCCCCAACTGTAGCCATGGGGAGGGGACTGACCCCAGGTCCAGTTTCTCTCCCTCTGGCCCCTTTGGCCCCCACCAGGTTTCCCATTGGTTGTTGGAGACACACCCAGGATACTGCCCTTGAGCCTTCCTGTCCCCTCACTTCCAGATAGCAAGTAGGGGCTGGGCTTGTTTTCTCTCAGCAGAGAAAACACCATAATCTTGGGTGTGGCACTAATACTGCTATAATATCACTGTCACCTGGGATGCACGTGAAAAATGGTAAGGCCCAGGCCTGTCCCAGGAATCTGTTTTGAACCAGCTTCCCAGGCGGGAGTTCAGCAGCCAGCCTAGAACCTCATTCTGTCTAGGACAGGGTTTTTCAAGTAACTGATGGCCCACCAGTAACTCCTGAGATCAGTTTATTTAGATAGAAACTGGCCCATTTTCTAAAATAAAATTTAATGGAAAAATATCAGAGAGCATTGCGCTGCAGTAGGGTAAGTATTGTTTTGTGAAATTCTGCCATACACACCATCTTCTGTGCGTGCTGGGTTGTGAAAATGTCAGACTTCCCTACAGTGGGTTGCCGTCAAAGTTCTAACCACTGGCTTGGGTACAGGCTCTGTTGATCTGACCTCTTGTGCAGGGTGTGCTTAACACTACTCTCCCAAAGCACCTGGTCTTACCTCTGCTGTCCCCTTCTCCTAGGTCCCTTGCCTGAGCCCTTCGCCAACGGGGAGATACAGAAGGTAAGGGTAGTCCTGTAACTGCTCCTCTGGCCCCCAACCCCACGGTGGGAGGAAGCTGTCAGGCAGTGGTGTGGTTAGGAGGACAGTCTCTGGCTCAGGCTGAAACCTCAGGGCCAGGTTCCAGCTCCCTTCTGAGCTCCAAGATATAGAACGTACCCCCTTACCCCTGCTGAGGGCCAAGGCTGTCACACTGCAGAGGCCTGGCCAGGCCCCTCTGCAGCCGCCATCCTGGGTGACAGGCCCCCACCTCCAGCTCCCCACCATACAGAAGAGGCCATTCTTCCTCCTAAGAACAGAGCTCTAGTGTCTGGCTGTGCACTGCCAGCCCTGCTACTTCCAGTCTGGCTTGGAAGAACAAAGTCCCTCCTCCCCTGGCAGAAGGGAAGAGGGGGGGTGAGACCAGGGAAGAGATGGCAGGCCCCGTGCCAGCCAGATCCACGGAGGGACCCAGGAAGGGGCTGCGCGCCAAGCCGTCGCCCCAGCCAAAGCCTTCATTCCTGAACAGGCCCACTTAAGTCAGGCAGAGGAGCAGGAGTCTGTGGGGTCTCCTTTTTCCTCATGAGTTCGTATCAGGGGACCCAGCAGGGGCAGGGTCCCCAAGCCCAATACGAACTTTCTGTCACCCCATTTGTGGGTCTAGAACACTCCATCCATCTTACTCCTTTAAGTCTCTGCTTAGCTGCTTTGGATTTAAAAGTTTGGATAGGGATGCAGGAGGTTTGGGGAGCACTACATGTGTCCCACGCACCTGTCAGAGAGGACCCTGGTATCCCCAGGCCCTAAGTCCATTCCATGACAGCCACATCAGGGAAGACAGGGAATGATTCAGCTAATTCCACCTCCATTGACAACCCTCCCACCTAGGTAATGGATGGAACCAGGCTGCCCTCTGATCCTTTAAGGAATGTAGAAATGTGACGCTGGAATTTGGGTGGGTGACCAACGCGTGCGCGTGCGTGGCACTTCTCAGACTAGGGCTTTCCTGAGCAGGAGTTTCCCACCCCCTTCCCTGCCAGCCCACACCCCTTTTCTCTGTGCCAGGAGAACAGTGGTGAAACCCTGGGTGAGGCGGCCTTGGAGAGCCCCAGGCCAGTCCTGGCAAGATCAGCCTCAAGCGATACCAGCGAGGAGGTAGGCCAGCCTGGCGGGGGTTGGGACTGGGTTATGGGAAGCTGATTCCCAGGCCACCGTGGGTCCTGGCACACCGGCCTGGCTTTGATTGAGGTCACATGCTGAGGCGCATTCTGTTCTTGTGACCTGGCTTCCCTGGGCACAGCCTCAAGGGAGCCAGCCGCCTCACCCAGGCTGAGAACCAGAGAGCCTCCCGGCCACTGACTCCCCACTGTCTGCCTCCCCTCTCTCTCTCTATAGTTCAGTGCCCAAGACAGCCCCAAGAAACAGGACTCCACAGAGCCCTCGTCTACCTCCTCCTACGACCCCATCCTGGACTTCAACATCTCCCTGGCCGTGGCCAAAGAGAGGGCCCACCAGAAGCGCAGCAGCAAGCGGGCCCCACAGATGGACTGGAGCAAGAAAAATGAACTCTTCAGCAATCTCTGAGTGCCCATCCACCACAGTCCAAGGCTGTGGCAGGGCCCGGCCAGCAGCCTACCAATCCTAGGCACCCCAACCCCCACCGCCCACCAATCCATGTTCCAATCAGCACCAGCATCTTCCTTCTTGATGAATCTGATTGTCCTAGACACTTCCATTCTTCCCTTAAGGTGTTCTTCTGTCCTCTCCCAATCAACTCCGAGGCCCTTCTACCAGATAACCCCTTGCCACCCAGTCTGGGACATCACTAGGATCCTGGAGCCAGATTCTCTCACATGTGACCACTGTTCCAAAACTGATCAGGAATTTCTGCAGCCACTGCTCACAGTGGACAGGGTGCCGTTCATCCTGAGAGTTGTGGTTTGGGCATCTTTTGTTGATTTTTCTTTTTCTTTTTTTTTTTTTTTTTTTAAGAGTGCAGTATCAGAGTTCAGAAGGATTTTTGTTTCCTTGATTTTCCTGGTCATTAACATCTGAGGCATAGCAGCAGCCTCTGCCTTAAATTTTTGTTTCTAGTCCCACTCCTGGAGACCTGGGCAGCTGGGGAGGATCTGGCTGCTCCCTGCCATCCCTGAGCCAGGCACCGCCACTGTAAAGAAACTGCTTCAGAAACCAAGCTCGTTCCTCTCTACTGCATCAGCCTCCTCCCGTGTCGTGTCTTCCTTTGAAGCTTTGTCCTTCAGCCGCATACCCTCCAGATGCAAAGTAGGAATTGGTGAAAGTGTGGCCAGGGGGCCTCTAGCTGAGGGTAGGACATAGCTGGAGGAAGGACTGGCTGAAGGCTGCCTGCATCCCCAAGGCGAGGTGTCTTTAACCAGAGGGCATGGATTCTGTAGCTGCTGAGGAACCCTGGGGGGAGTAAGACTCAGCCCCAGGTGCTTAATTCAACTTGGTGTCACTGTGTCAGTATAAGGGCGGGTAGTACGGGAGGCGGTGAGCCCACATGCTCAGAGGGCTCTGAGGCTCTCTCATTCCAAGGGTGCTTGCTGCAAGTGTGAAGCTGAGGATGCAGCTGGGTTTGGAGCTGGAGAGTCAGCTACAAGATTCCCAGGAGCAGGCTGAGCTGGCGCCAGATACTTTTATTTTAATCTGACCACTGGCCCAACTGGAGTGCAGTTATCCAGCATCGGGGGGGATAACTGGTCCACTGAGCCCCAAAATATGCTGTGTCACAGTGGGATGGAGGGGGTTTTGGGGGGATAACTGGTCCACTGAGCCCCAAAATATGCTGTGTGACAGTGGGATGGAGGGGGTTTTCCAAAGGTGGAATGCAGGTCCCAGCCCAGGTCCCTTACACCTCAGGCACTTCATGCCACATCCTAGAAGTCTGCCAGGTGGCCCAAGCTGCAGGGCCAGCAGGCCCAGGGCAGTGCTCAGAAGGAAGGGAGGCTGGCCCGAGGCTACCTCTTCTCCTCTCACTGGGAGACCACTGAGAACCAGGTTCCTGGACTGAGGGGGATACATTAGGGAAGATAGCAACCCTTGGAGCAGAGAGAAGGGCCAGTCTTATCTGGCCATCTGGTTCTTTAGGGTTTGGATTCCACTAGCCTTAAATGGAACCACCCAGAACCCTTATCACAGCACTCATCATTCTGTGTCCTGCTCCCTTTACCCAGCTGTCTGCTGACCCTTTGACCCCTGGTGCAGTTCCCCTCCCCCATGGATTGCCCCACACGGCTTAGAAGGGCCCCTCCCTACTTCACCTGCTGGGTGGGGAAGCCCTGGGGAACCTTTGACTGATTAGACTGGAGACAGGGACAGGTAAGTGGCTCAGGAAACTCCAGTTGCTAAAGGAGTAGAACCGTGTGCACAGGGGGAACCACAGCAAGTGGGCCTTTCACTTTAGATTCAGGCATCTTTTAGATTCTACAGAATTTCAGCTGCAATCTGGGAAGAGGTGACAAGAGCCAAGGGGCTTCAAGTCACAGTATTTGGAATTGGTTCCTCTCTCAAAGATGCCCCATAAATGCCTTCTGTGGCTGTTTTGAAAACATGCCTAACCTTTCTTTTTTGTTTTTTTCGGTACTGGGGATCGAACTCACAACCTCGCACCTGCCAGGCAGGCGCTTTACGCCACTGAGCTAAATCCACAGCCCTATTTTTTTGAGACAAGGTCTCACTACGCAGTTCAGACTAACCTTGAACTCACTTTGTACCCCAGGCTGGTCTCAAACTCACAACGATCCTGCATCAGCTCCCTCCGTGTGCTGGGATTAAAGGCGTGCACCACCACACCTGGCTTTCCTAACCTTTCTTGATGGCCAGCCTAGGTGATGACGTATGAGAGACAATTAGGAATAAAGGGTTTCCTGAGGGGGCCTGGTGCAACTCTTGCTAAGCCTCAGCACCCTGGCCAGTCCAAACTTGGGCCTCCACTGCCCCCTCGTGGCCAGCCCAGGTGCAGCTGCCTCTGCAGCAGCCACAGAGCTGATGTGGGAGAGCTGCAGGACAGGAGGCTGGTCGGCCAGGACTGGGCTGTTAAGTGGCTTTCCCCTCGCAGCTAGCAACTGAGGAGGAGGCTCATTAACAAGGTATTTGCAGGCCAAGTTGTAGACACTACGTAATCTTGTGCATTCAGGGCTGTCTGGCTTCTAAAAATGAGGAAGCAGGAGTAGGGGGCAAGGCAGGGCCATTCATCCCCTCACCAATCCACCCATCCTGCCTTCCAGGGTCACACAGGCCTGCTGCTAATCATAGAACCCAGCTACCCTCCCCAGAATGGGCACTGATACTGAGCTCCTGGTACCTCACACAGGCCCAAATGAAAACAAGGGTGCTTGCCAGCCCAGTGCTTTACTTCCAGCCAGGGTGGTAGCCCTGGGTGGTGCCTCTGGTCTTGAAGAGGAAAGGCCTGTCCATTCCCACCTCCACCCTGCCCTTGCCAGTAGATTCTTGCCATGCAGTCCAGGGGCATCAGAGTCAGTTTGGCAGAGAGGTGAAGAGGAGTCAGCTCAGCCACTGCCAGGCAAACAGCCCAAGTCCAAAGGTCCATGAAAGGTGACTCGAACCATACATTTCTCTCCCTCGAAGAGCTCTGGTCCTTGGAGCGGCTGGCCCCAGTGCCCAGCTCCTGCAGAGTGGCAGCCAGGGCCCAGCTGTCACTGGTGCTCTGCTGGCCCATCTCTGTAAGCCCTCTCCTCCATGTGGCTGGTCTGAGCCAGAAGCCACTGCCGCTCAGGCTCGCTCACTGTCAGTCTAAGGGTCACTTCCTGGAAGATGCTGTTGAGAGCCACCTGCATGAACAAAAGGGCAGGGTGCACTAAGTTACTCATGAGTTCTAACACCACCAGCCCCACCAGCAAGACCGAGGCCTGCCCATCAGTCTCACCTGCTCAAAGTGAAGCTTCTGGAACATTCGGATGCTGGGTTCATTCCCTTGCCCGATTTTTGCCTCAAACTTGGTCAGACCTAGCTTGGTCACTCCTCCAGATATAACAGGGAGAGGGGAAAGCAGCAGAATGAAGCTCCCATGCTTACTGTCCCCATTTGCAGGGGAGGCACCTGTCACCTGTCCCCCTCCCCCAGAGACCTAGCCATTTCTCCCCACCACGGTCCACTCAGACCATCTTACCATAGGACATCATCAGGAGAGCAGCCTCAGTGCCGAAGCCCCGGCCCCTGCAGCTGGGCTCTAGGACAAAGCAACACAGTGGCTGACACCAGGGCCAGGCTCCCGTGTGACATGTGAGGTTAGAGCTACTGTTACATTCTGCACACAAGGAAGAGGGGCACTCAGACAGGAAGGAACACCCACGGGTTCCCGCTTGCAACCCAGCAATCTGACTCCAAAGCTGACCCCCTTCACCTTAATACACTACCTTGAAGGAATCAGGTATGCAGAAACAGGAGGGGTTCCTCTGGTAGAAGAAACTGTTTTTCAAGAATCCCCTATCTACCTCAAGAATAGGGCAGACTGAATTTAAAAGACTACACTGACGCATAAAGAAGAAAGGGACAACCCTAGGGGTGAACCACCAGGCTGAGGGATCACAGGAGGGCAGCCTGCCCCAGCCAGGTGCGGGCCTGCCACGGAGCGCTCTGAGGTTATGGCTCTGCAGGTCTGAAAGCCAGGAAGGAAGAGAGGCTGCATCATGTAGAACAAACCTGCAATCATGACCTCAATCTCCCCCAAGGTAGGGTCTTCCAGATCCGTGAGGAAGAGGTTCACATCACCCACCATGCAGCTCTCTTCAGGGCCTAGCTGGGCTTGCCACTTCTCTGCGTCCAGCACAATGAAGGTGCACTCTAAGGCAGGAGATGATAGTTACCATCTATAGTTACCAACCCCAGAGAAGAGAAGTGCAGAGGGTGTTTGTGCCCAAACCAGAAATTACAGAAAACCACTGTCTGCCTGGCTGGAGCAAAGGGGCCCAGAGTTCCATGCAGCTCACTACAAAGCTCCAAAGCTTCCTTAAATCTAAAGGAAAAACATGGCCCTCTCCAGACAGCAACTGAACTCTAAAAGGGCAGGATGATAACTACATTAGGCTTCGGCAAGGGACAAGAGGACAGAGCTTAAATTTACAGTTAGAGCACAAAATGCTTTACTTTCTGTAAATCTTAAGCCTGGTACAGTGAGAAGAGAGGGGTCACCCACAGGGACCAGGCATGTGGATAGAAGGGTTTCTAGCACACCTTCCAGTGATTTTTTTTTTTTTTTGCTTTTTTTTTTTTTTTTTAATCTGTATTGGGGAGGGGACCCAAGGCCCTGCACTGAACGACTTCCCCACCTGGTTGCCCAGGCTGTCCCCAACCTTGCGATCCGCCTACCTCAGCCTCACTAGTAGCTGGTATTTTACTGGTATGTGCCACTGCACCTAGCTTCCAAGCTTTTCATAAAGCTCTTGTGGCCCCAGTAGGGCTAGGAGTAGGGACAGAGAAGGGTGGGAAGTGGGAGACGACCTCGGGACTCAGCCCACCCAGGACCAGGGCTGGGGGCCGTGGCGTCTCACTGTCCGCGTCCTCCCGCCAGCTGCACTGCATCGCATACTCCTGCTCCAGGGTCAGTGGCTCTGAGGCTGTCAGACGCTGCAGTTCCTCCGATTTCATCCACTCATGGTACCTGTGGGAACAAAGGGATGACTGATTCAGAAGCACGGGGCTTGTGCTTTGTAAGATGAAGAAGTGTCTGTCATCCTAGCTACTCTGGTAGACTGAAGCAGGAGAACACAGGTTCAAGCACAGCCTTGGCAGCCTAGCAACTTGATGAGACCCTGCCTCAAAATAAAATAATAATGTCAAAAGGCTGGAGATGGAGCTGAGTGTAAAAGGCCTAGGTTCAATCTCCAATACCAAAAAAAAAGAAAAAAAAAAGTGTATGATAGGGAAGAGACCCATAAAGGGTCAGAGAAAACCCATAGAGGGTTATGGTTGTTCCTAGGACAGAGGGTCACTGAACAAGACCCCTAAGCAGGTCAGATCCACAAAAGAACAGCAGGAAGGGAATGTTCTATCTGCTTATCTTCCCAACCTGGCTCAGAGGTCCATTCTGAGCAGTCTGAAACCGAACATTCCTCAAATTCCTGAGGGGGAGTAGATGGCAAGCCAGCCTCAGCCATGAAAGCCTAACAAATCCCCACAAAGGCAGGACAGCAGGGTCTCCCAGAGAAAAACTGTAAGTAGAGGACACTTCCATAATTAGCACATTCACAGTTGCATCTGCCAATTGCTCCTACAAAAGTTCATTCTGTGGTTCAGTTCCAGCCTTTCAAGCAATAGACATCAAAGCAGTCTATTAGGATTGTGGTGGTACACGCTTATAATCCCAGCACTTGGGAGGCTGAGGCAGGAGGATTGCCACAAGTTCCAGGCCAGCCTGGGCTCCAAAATGAATTCAAGCCAAGCCTGGACTACTAACAAGACCCTGTCTCAAAAAAAATAAAAAAAAAGACGAGACTGTGTGAGCCCTGCACCAGGTTTGTGTTCAAACCAGGTACTACTCCTTTATATTGAAAGCCCAGGCAAACGGGCATGGTGGCACACACCTTTAATCCCAGCACTCGGGAGGCTGAGGTAGGAGGAGCGTTGTGAGTTTGAGACCCACTTGGGCTACAATGCGAGTGCAAGGCTGGCCTGAGCTACATAGTGCAACCCTGCCTCAAAAAACTAGGGCTGGGATTTTGGTTCAGTGGCGTAAGCCTGTCTGGCAGGCCCGAGGCTGTGAGTTCGATCCCCAGTGCTGAGGGGGGAAAAAAAAGAAAAGAAAGAAAGCCCAGCCCACCAAAATGCCAGCCTATCACTTTTTTCTCATGGATCCCAAAACCAAACTCATTGGAACCATGGCACTGCTACCCATCAGGAGTCAGTTCAAAGGACCCACCCCTCAAGAAACAAAAACATATAAATATTGTAGACGAAGCCATCTATTACTTTAAGGCCAATGTATTCTTCGAAAATATGAAATTAAGAATGAAGCTGATAGGACTTTGTTATATATAACTCCACATTTCTGAATGTCTAAAAAAATTCCAGGGCTCAGGGTACAGCTCAGTGCCACAGTGCCTGCCTGGCAAGTGCAAGGCCAAGAGTTTGATTCCTGGTACTGAGAAAGAAAGAGAAAGAAAGGAAGGAAGGAAGAAAACAAGCAAGCAAGCAAGCTCCAAAAGTGTAATTCCAAAAGCCAAGGAGAGAAATGTACACACTGCAAGTTACTAATTTTCCCATCCTGGAGAGCCCAGTTGCCACTAAATGCTACTTACACCAAACCTGGAAACAAACAGGAAGACAAGGTGATGAGTTTGTCTGCAGCAGCTAAGGCACAAGATTGGTCTGAAACTTTGTGAAAAAGTGTCTGACCCTCAGAATGATAAACCCAAGCCAGGCGTGGTGGCGCACGCTTTTAATCCCAGCGCTCAGGAGGCTGAGGTAGGAGGAGCATTGCGAGTTCAAGGCCAGTTTGGGCTACAATGTGAGCGCAAGGCTGGCCTGAGCTACATAGTGCGACCCTGCCTCAAAAAACTAGGGCCAGGAGTTTGGCTCGGTGGCTTAAGCGCTTGCCTGGCAGGCATGAGGCTGTGAGTTCGATCCCTGATACCAAAAAAAATAATAATAATAATAATAAACCCTGCTTTGTGAAGAGACAGTTCATGAACAGCAGTCTGTCAGGATCTGGGCAGTGAAGAGCATCTGATAGCCACCACCTCCAGAGCCCAGGCAGAGTTTTACAACGTGATGTGCACAGTGCCTTTTATTTCAAAAAGTTTTACACAGAAGCAAAAAGGAAGCCTGTCTACATGAAAAGCTCTTGATCAACAGTTCGGTGATGGGAGGAGGAAGTGGGTTTTCCAAGAGTGATTAGAAAATTTCTGCAAGCGGGGCATGGTGGCACACGCCTTTAATCCCAGCACTTGGGAGGCTGAGGTAGGTGGAGCATTGTGAGTTCGAAGCTGGCTTGGGCTACAAGGCAAGTGCAAGGCCAGCCTGAGCTACATAGTGCAACCCTACCTCAAAAACCTAGGGCCGGCCTGCCTCAAAAAGCTAGGGCCGAGAGTTTGGTTCAGTGGCTTAAGTGCCTGTCTGGCAGGCTCAAGGTTGTGAGTTTGATCCCTAGTGCTGGGGGGGGGGGGGAACCTAGTATTAACCTGGTGCTTAATAATAGTAATAATTAATTTCTAATAACAAAAACAACAAAGACTAACGTCCATCAACTGACGATTTTAGGACACATAAATGTTAAGTCTTGCTGGGCATGGTGGTACACTCCTGTAATCCCAGGAATCTTCAGGAGGCTGAAGCAGGAGGATCGTTACGAGTTTGAGACCAGCCTGGGCTACAAAGTGAGCTGAAGGCCAGGCTGAACTTCATAGTGAGACCCTGTCTCAAAAAGACAAAAAATAAAATAAAATAAAAAATAAAAAAATGTTAAGTCTCCAAGAACTAGGTATAGTCAATTTATAACTGGGCAAGAATACCATTTCTTTTTCTTTCTTACATGCATTTAATTGACAAAATAATTCCTTACTGAAAAATGAAAAGGAAGTTAACAAGGGCAAAGGGAAAAACAAGGGAATGGTCAGCTTCTTCCAGGGAAGTTGCTGTCCTTCATGGCAGCTTCAATTTTCCTCTATGTAATTACTTCTCACAACGAGTGTTTCTTCTTGTCAGGGGAAACAGCCCTGAGATTGGGGCTAAGAAAGGCTCCTGGCTGTGCCACGGAGAGGTGACTCACTCAACCGCATGTGCACAAGTGTACCCCAAGTCAGGTGAACAGTTACCGAGGTACGTGCTCTGAAGTGTAGGGTACCAGGACCACCTTCTTCCCCAGCAGCACAGTGTTCTGATTCAACCTCATGGTAGCAGCCTGCAGGCAGGGGACAGCAAAGACCGCAGGACGTTGGGTTTCTTTTCACTTAGGGTGGGAGCTCCGGCTCTCTTGCTGGGCGGAGCTAAATGGACAGAAGGGTCTCTTGACCTTTTTTCCTTCCAAACACTTCAGAGAAAGCGGACTCAAAACTTGCAAGAAAGAAAGCTGAGCCTAGGAGAATAATTAAGCAATCCTTGGCTCGCATTTCAGAGGGTCCAAGCCTGGGCTGCCACTCCTTCCGTACCTTCGGTCTACACTCTAGAACTTCCAGTCATCAAAACCAAGCACTACCCGAAGTTTATCCTCAGTGTTCCTATCGCTTGCCCCAGTTCCAGGATTTCAGCCCAGAAGTAATTTCCATCCCTGTCTTAAACCTATTTCTAACACCTCACTCCAGCGCCCAGGCCACCCAGGTCTGGCCCCTCTCCTCCCTGCCCCTAACCCCGGCCTCCCAACCCACTCTAAATCCCCAGGCCCCTGCCTTTTGGGTAGCGTTACAAACTCTTCAAGTCGACCCTCCAACCACCCAGGGCCCGGAACTACCAAGCTCACACCCATCCCCCGCCGACGAAAGCTTCCCCAGGCAAACCGCTAACCCGCCTCTCCCAGCTGACCACGCTCCCCCACCAGACCGGCGACAGTACACTTCCGCATGCGCGCACCGCCTCACTTCCGCCACGCAGACGGCAGACCGTAGGCCCAACCCCGGCCCCGCCTCCACGAGCGATCCAATCATCGTGCCGCGCCCCGCTAGAGGCTAGCGCCGGGAAGGTGGGCTCAGGAGCCGGCGCATGCGCCGTATGGGCGCTGGTGGGAGACAGCTGTCGCCGGCAGTGGCAGAGCCTAGAGGCAGGGACCCGGCGCCCGGGAAGTATCTGTGCTGCAGGTGCCGTGCCGTGATGGGCCGGGTGGGACAGTGGGACAGTGGGATGGGATGGAGTGAGGTGACAGAGTAGGAGCTCCGCCAGGAGCGAGGAGAAAGGAGAGGCTTGCATAGAGGCTTTTGAGACGAGTGGCAGATTTGAGAGTGAAAAATGCAAAAGCAGGGCAGAAGGCAGATGGGGGCCAGCGAGTAGAGGCCCCGTTAAAAGGAGAAGCTTTTGGACAAGGAGTTGGGTTGGAGAGTGACCTAGGAAGCCCCAGGTCCCTGCCATGAGCGGTGAGGCACAGTTCCATGGGCTACCCTGTGTGGTGGTGAGCGCATAGTTCCTGGAATTAACTGGGCATAGGCACCTTAGAGTGTGTAACGGGGTCTGTAGCGTGAGATTTAGTGGCTTCGGAAGCCCCTTAAGTCAGTTGTGATCCCAACAGCATCCGTGCACAGAGCAGTGCCGTGAGCCCATAGGACCAGTTAAATGAAACTGCCTGATTTACATCATCCTGGGAGACCCTTCTAGGCTGAGTCTTAAGGTCCAGAGTGCGAGAGATGCGGTGTAGGGGGTTGACTGCAAATCTCCCATCCCCATCTTGGTCTACTAGAAAGGTGAAGTCTACTCTTTTGCCTTAGAGACCTGCAGCGACCACCACTCCTGCGCAGAAGCAGCCTCTGCTGACCGCCCTCCCTCGCTCTTTGGAGATGGCAGGTGAAATCACAGAGACCGGAGAACTCTATTCTCCTTATGTGAGTTTTCCTTCTTGAATCTGTTAAGCTCAGCACAGTGCTTTTGACCTCTGGAGATAAAAAGGAGAAGTTTTATCACTATACTAGTGATTGTGCAGGTTTAAAAAGACCCTGGTGAAGACAGGGTGGGAACTCAATCTAGCAGGAGCTGCACTGCCTCTGTCATAGCTCAGAATATTGAATCAAATTTGTTCCCTTTTCAGATGTTAGTGTCAAACCCAACAAAATTAACTTGCTAACTCTTCACAGTATTTGTCTCAGGGCTACCACCACTTGCATATAGTGCTGCCCTTCAGATGGACAGCGACTGACAGTTGTTGACTTTGAATTTTATTCATCTCAGCAATTTGAACTTGCCTAGGTGTTCAGCTGACTTTGAAGTTGCACAACTTTTATGGTCTTGGATGGCGAAAGAGGCAGAGACTTCAAATAGCAGTTAGTTGGAGTCTAAAATTAAGACAATTAGAATGATTGATTTCTCTCTGTCTTGAGTTCCTCACTCCCTCCTCACACTCACACACAGTTTATCTTCCATGTGCAATATCCACTGGTCATGGTTGTTACATCACAGAACTTCTTGCTTGAATAAGTAGCTGGCAAGTAATCATTTGAGTAATCAAACAGTTGACACTTGTTGCTACAAAGTAACCCAGGGAAAAG
Source organism: Dasyprocta punctata (assembly GCA_004363535.1). NCBI lineage: Eukaryota > Metazoa > Chordata > Mammalia > Rodentia > Dasyproctidae > Dasyprocta > Dasyprocta punctata. The sequence continues at coordinate 66,046 of RJWM01005067.1, read as the reverse complement.
CAACATTTCTGTGAGTAACCAGAGCCTTCTTTCTAGAAATTACCTGCCTTAATCTGCTGCCCTGCTTTTCACACACCTTTCTACCCTAGGAACTTCTGCACTGTTTCTGCTAGCATCACAGACATTGTGGTATGATGGGTAAAGAAGCATGTCTATGAATAGCCGGAAGAAAACTTCCTCACTTCAGGTCTCCCTGGTAGGACTGTACTGTTGGCATGTGGCCATAGAAGATCTTCCTTCACCTCCAGAATTTACCAGGGGAAGTCTTTTGTGAACCCTGCAATGGAATAAATAGTGTCCCACTCATTTGTGGAATCCAGTAATAGTTGCCAGACTCCTGTGTCAGCAGTAAAATGGCTATGCCTCAAAGTTCCACAGTTCCTGCTTTTTCTTACAGTGTCTATAAACTTAGAGATGAGGAGATGAGTCATTTCTGTAGCTAAGTTTTGGAAGGATTTGAGATGCCCCCATTTCTTGTTTGGGTGGTCATATCAAGTGTTAGTATGTGCCCACAGGAGATGGGCAGTTAGGCCTACAAGTCTCAGTCTCTCTCTCTCTCTCTCTCTCTCTCTCTCTCTCTCTCTCTCTTCCTCTCCCTCTCTGTCTGTCTCTATCTGTCTCTCTGTATCTCTCTGTTCCCCACCAGCCAAAGTAGGTTCTTGCTATGTTGTATCAGACTGGCCTTAAACTCACTATGTAGCCAAGGCTGGCCTCAAATTTGTAACCCTCCTACCTCAACCTCCTGAGCACTGGGATTACGTGTGTGTGCCACCATGCCCAGTCTGCTGATATTTGTATGTGTGTCCATTTCCAGTATGTTTTATTTTGTCCAGTGTCTTTCTTTGAGGGCCAGCTCTGGACAGTTGTCATAAACCAGAGTTATTTCCTCTTATCCTCCTGGTAAAGACGGATGTAGGAGAAAGATGGGCAGTGATGGAATAAGGTGGTGGTAACCAGGAGGAAAGGGACATGGTTTTCAGGGAACCAAACATCTTCTCTCCACCATCCTGAAAGAATGAGTCTTGAATCCCTGTAAGACAAAAAGAAGGATTTATCATCCATTGATCCCAAATCAACTATAGAACTGACTGACTGACTGACAAAGCTGTTTCGAGATACCTGTAGGCCTTGGCTTGGTGTAGGCAGAAGCCTGCCCCGGCTTCCTAGGGAGACCAAGATACCCAGGCACAGTTTAGGAAAGTATATCAGCCTGTGATCATTCCCAATATCCAGCCTCTTTTTAGCTCTATAACTGCGCCATTCTTTTCCAACTGACTTGAGTCATGAATTCTTTTCCAATTCAGGGGTGGATGTTTGCTTTAGCTTGATTTAATTCTGGCTGTTTGTTTGTTTGTTTGTTTCAGACAGGGTCTTGCTATATAGTTCAGGCTGGCCTCGAACTCACTATGTAGCCCAAGCTGGCCTTGAACTCTTGGCGATTCTCCTGCCTTAGGCTCCCAAATGCTGGGATTGCAGGCATCTGCCACCATGCCCTGCAGCCCTGGCAGATTCTCGCTGAAGATCATTGCTCCTGCTTTTGAAGGAGAGGGCCCTTGTTTCAGTCTTATATCTGAGCCAGCTCTTGCACATCATTGCTGCCTGTTTCCTCTGTCAGTCATCAGAGGGGAAGTCATTGAAAGGCCCTGGTGACCACTGCCTCTGGCAAGTCATGGGTGATGCTGCTGGGTTGGAGATGAGGCAGATACCATGCTGTGTGCTGAGGTGCCCAGGGCACAGGGCACTGTGAGACATCCCAGGGGTGGGCCTGTGGCTCCTCCAGTTCAGCCACTGAGAAAGCAACCAGGGGGAACTTGGTTTTACCTGCACATGTGGGCCTTGCCTTTGTGAACTGGCAGGGTCTTATTCCTCTGCTTTATGGCTTCCTTCCAAGGAGGCTGGCCCTATAGAATTGTCACATGGCCAGCAGAAGAGAATGTACCCTTCCTGTTCCTCCTTCCCCACCACTCCTCCTGACTCAGCTCAGAGTTGCTTCTTGCCTCCATTCATCTGCTCCTTATAGTTGGTTCTCGCTGATTACCTTTACTGAAGGTAGAAGGGATGAATGTTTGCTAGGACTGCTGAGGCCTTCCAAAGGCAGGGAAGTCCCGCTTTGTCTTACAGGACTCCTGAGCCCCTGCTAGGGGCACAGCACTTGTTTTGGAACTAAAATATAGTAACTGTCTTCATTACTTTCCTCATTGCTAGGACAAAATACCTGGCTCAGTTTGTAGAGGTTTCAATCCACAGCCAGGTGGCTCCAAAGTAAGTAGCATGGCAGAAGAGAATTGCTGGAGGCATGGCAGGCAGGAAGCAGAGAGAGATGAGGGGAGGGGGAGAGAGATAGACCCTTCCAGGCCACACCCCCAGTGACCCACCTCCTTGACCAGTTTCACCTCCCAACCTCACATTTAGCTACGAACCCATCAGGTGGACTCACCCACTGATGACTGTCACACCCCCATGATCCAGTCACTTCCCAAGAGCCCCACCTATGAGCTGATGAGGCTTTGGGGGGACATCTAGATATAAACCATAACAACAACGGCAGGACAAGCATGGCTACCCATTTCTGTCCTTAACTGCCTAATTCACTCCTGGATAAAGTTGTTAAAGCTTCTGTTTTCCCTGAGATTTATTTGAAGTCTCTGTTAGGCACATGTACATGTCATTACATGTCTGTCTTCAGCAGCAGTTTCTCACTAAAGAGTACCAAGCTATAGGAAATACAGGTGTCAGGTGATCAGCTCGAGTCTGTTCTATTAATACCCTTCTTAAAACCCTCCAAAGCGTCAAGCTCCCATCTCTTACAAAAGGGCTGCACAACCCAGGCATGGTGATACACATCTGTCATCCCAGCACTCAGGAGGCTGAGGCAGGAGGATCACAAGTTTGAGGCCAGCCTGGGCTACACAGTGAGTTCAAGACCAGCCTGAACTACATAGCGAGACCCTGTCTCAGGAAAAAAAAAAAAAAAAGGCTGCACAATCTGACTGTAGCGTCCTCCGGCCCCCTAACATGGTATACCTGGGATATCCCCACCTCGCTTCCAGTGTTGGCCTTCTTACCTGGAAGGCTCTTCCTGGCCCTTTGCCTACGCAATGCCACTTTTCAAAATCTGGCTTAAATGTCAGTACAAGTCCTTCCAAGTGTCTTGTTGTTGTGACACCCTGATTCTTTTCTTCCTTAGACTTCTCTCAAGCTGTCTATATTGTTTTTCCCTTGTCTCTCTCCTCCTTAGGATGCAGCTCCACCAGGTTGAGGGTCATGGACATCTTGTTCAGTTGTCCCTGGCTCAGAGTGCAGGGCCTGGCCCACAGGAGCCTCTTGGAGTCTGAACACCTGAACATGTGAGCAGCACTGAGCTATCTGGGTGATGCATTGTAGCCTGGGACACACTAGCCTCAAAGTGCCAGGCAGGAAATGGACCCCAGAAAAAGTGGAAATTAGTTTGCTATAGACACTCAGTCACTTGTCCAAAGCCAACACTTCCCATTCAGAAGGCCGGCCATGGACTGCCATGCCAAGGTCACCTGAGCAGGATCTGGTGACGCCAGCTGAGATCCCACGTGCAGATTGTGTGCCAGGCACCCCAAGAATACAGATTGGGAAGATGCCAACCACTGCCACAGCCAGAGATTAGTCTCTGGGGAAAAGATGAACACACCAATATCTGACACCCAGTCTAAGTCCTTGTTGTTTCAAGTACTCAAAGGTAGAAAGCAAGCTAGGTGTGGTGGTCACCCCTGTAATCCCAGCACGTGGGAGCCTGAGACAGGGTGATCACCATGAGTTTAAAGCCGGCTTGGTCTACATAGGAATCAAGGAGCTAGGAGAAAGCACAAGCGGGCTTGCTTGGCACCTGATACCAAGCATAAATGTACTGTCAGTGATGCTTTTTCCTCTGGATAGAAAGTTCACCCATTTATCCAGTGCTTGGCTATCCAGTTGACACCTGCCAGCGAGCCTACTCCTGTCTAACCACTGCCCAACCCCTTTCACCCATTGACCTCATGGTGGTACTTGACAATCCTTGTCTTACTTCTTTATGCTTAAAAATAAAAATCTGACAGCCTGGGAAAATGGTCCCAATTTGTCTGTTTCTGATCAATTTCCATACCTAGCTATCTTAGGAAATTTTAAAAATAGACATAGGAAGATACATCTGTTTAAGAAGAAGAAGTGAAAATGAGAGTTGGGTGGGGTTCCTAGAGATGAGATGTTTGTCTTTTTTGTTTGTTTTGGTTTTTGGTTTTTGAGATAGGGCTTGTGATGTAGCCCAGGCCGGTCTCAAACTCAAGGCAATCCTTCTGCCTCAGCCTCCCAAGTGCTGGGTTTACAGGCGTTAGGAAATTAAGTCAGAGGAGATCATTTGGCTCCTCTCTGAGTTTGGTATAGGGAAAGAGAGCCAAGTCGTGTTTTAAAGGTGTCAAGAAAGTCTGTAGGCCAAAAGGAAGAGCTAGTGGGAAGAGAGGATTTCAGCGTGAGATGAGTTAGAAGTTGAGGTCCCACCTTGGCCTCAGCAAGGAGGAGCAATGTGTGTCCCTGCATGGCGGGCAGGGAAGAGGCAGGCACTGTGACCTTTTCAGCTAGGAAGGAGGGAGGCTTCGGGGGGACACACACGACCTCAGTGAACTCCACAGAGCAGGAAAGGGAGCCTCCATGTGCAAGAGATGGGGTCACGGGTCTGGAAGCAGGAGGAATGAGCTCTGAGGCTATCGCTGTGAGAAACGCCAGGAGAAATAAAGTCTGCTGCTGCCAGGCACAGGGGGAAGGATCGGCCCCACCTCTGGTCTGTGGTCAGACTGATCGTGACTCAAAGGAGACACCTCCAGGCGCCTGGAGCAGCTTGGCTCGGGGAGCAGCTACAAGTCTGCGCCCGTGCGCTGGCATCTGTGACACAGCCTTGGATAGTCTGAGTGATGACAGCAACCACAGAGACTAAGCTGTCACTCAGAGACATTCTGAAAAGAACCGATAGACTGCAGGGCGTTTGTCATTTTGAGTGTTAAACGTTTGGCTCCCTGACACCTGGGCGCAGAGCCTGTCTCCTGAGGACCCAGTGTCCTTGTCCCTTCTCGCCTGCCTCCCTGGCCGCAGGGGCCGTGAGGGGAGAGGCTAACTAACTTCCGGGCTTGACTGTCACCCCTGTGGTTCCAGGTGGGCCTGGTGTACATGTTCAACCTCATCGTGGGCACAGGCGCCCTCACCATGCCCAAGGCCTTCGCCACCGCCGGCTGGCTGGTCAGCCTCGTCCTGCTGGTGTTCCTGGGCTTGATGAGGTAAGAGGTGCAGGAGGCTGTCGCCCAGGCCTGGGGGTGGAGCTGGAGAGTGGCTTCTCAGGACGCCTGAATGTCCCTTAATTAACAGGAAGCCACTTTCAGGGTGGGGAGAGGGCTGTCCACCTGTAGGAGAGGCCTGCGCAGAGCGGCCTGGAGAGAGGCAGTTCAGAGGTCTCCCGGTGCCTCCTGGGTAGGGGGCCATTGCACAGCCCTGATGAGTTAGAAGCCCAGACACCAGTTTAGCTTGGACTGTCTCCGGCAGTGCCGCCTGTCTCCTCCCGCAGCCTGCCTGTCCTTTGCTGTCCTTTGTTACCGTTATCATCAGTCCTTGTTCTCTGAGAAGAATGCCAGCTAGCCACAGGAAGAGCTGACAAGCGTCTCACAGGCATCAGTGTGATCCAGAAAGTCACTGTGGAATTTAAACTTGCTTAAGATAATTAACCAAGTAAGCGATGAATCTGCAGGTACACACTTGTGTGGTCAGTTGTTAAGTGACCTGTCATGTGCCTCTCAGGTCTTCAGGGCACCTGCTCCATGACCCAGGTGTGTGGGAGCCCCATCTGGGGCTTCAGAATAGACAGAGTCTACCTCAGGGGTTCTTGGGGACTCCACATGCAGTCTGAAGTCTTTTCACAAGAGGCCCAGGCTGCTAAGGGATTTAGAACTGGGCACGTCCAGCCCATTTGATCAGGTAGGAGTCCACATTGAAGAGGTGGGAAGAGCCTGGTGTGGTGGTGCTCACCTGTAATCCCAGGACTCAGGAGGCTGAGGCAAGAGGATTGTTGCGAGTTCGAGACCAGCCTGGGCTACAAAGTGAGCTAAAGGCCAGGCTGAACTGCATAGTGAGACCCTGTCTCAAAAAGATAAAAAAAAAAAAAAAAAAAAAGAGAGAGAGAGCTGGGAAGGAGTACCTGGAGCAACCCACCCAAAGAGCATGTTCCCAAGAATGACACCCCAACTTGGCACAGCTGGCACCCTTCTCCGTGTGGGGATCTTCATGGAACAGAGCCCCCTACCGTCTTGGGCTTGGCTGTAGCTTGCAGGACAGACAGTAGCGACATGGTTAATGATTCCATTGCACAGGAACTAGAAGATGAATAATGTGGGAAACAGGCAAAGCCCAGCAGGGTGAGAAGCTAGGGATCAGGTGGCCGCAGGCTCTTGTAGGGTCCCGGGGTCACGGAGGGCAGCAGTAAAACCCAGGTTTGAAGAGGGAGGGAGCAGGCACTGGGAGAAGAACGAAGCAGATCTAAGTAGTTGAAACAAGCTGAGACCCAGAAGGCTGAAAGGGGTAGAAAGGGGGCCAGGTTTTTCAGTTTCTTTATGTTTTGCTTTTGGGGAATTTTGAGGTGAACTTTGGGGTACTGTTGACTCATCACATACTTCAAGCTCTGTCTGTCAGGAGCTGTAGAAGTCCTAATGTGACTCTGTCCCCTTCGAAGGACCTTCAGCACAGGCAGCTGTCTGAAGGGGAAGTGATTATTGGGGGACCCAAGTAGGGCTGCCACGCCCCCCCTTGCTAAACCCATTTACGTTTGAGCATGATCAATGAGTTGGCTTTGTGCAACCGTGAGAAGTCTTTTTATTGATTAAGATTGATTTTAGTTTCACTTTCAAACTGAAGAGAAATTCTAAAACCCTGAAAATGGTCAGTTAGGCAAGAAAATGAGAAAGCTTTCGGGGGAGGTGCCGAGGCGTCAGGATGGGAGTTTTGGGCCTGCGGCCCCTCCCTTGCCCTCTGTCTCCCGAGGTAAAGGGATCTGGGTGGGACTGCTCTGGCCTCAGCAGCTCCTCTGCCCCCTGCTCCCCACCAGTCACTGCTTTCTGTCAGCAGCCCCCACAAGCACACAGGGACAGGGCTGTACCCGCCTGGGGAAAGCAGGAGACCAGTGTCCACCCTAAGTTGTGGGATGGCGGGGATGGATTCACGCCTCAGGTTTTATCCCCCGGAACGCAGCACCCTGTATCTCCTGTCCGCAAGAGCACCTGTGTGCTCCCGGGTCCACCTAGGCTCTGAGTTCCTGTAAGTGGAGAAGAAAAGATGATTTCTCCGCTCTCGTCTGACTTCGTGGTGAATATCTGGTGCTTCTTCCCAGTCCCGGTTTAGCTCCAGGCCATAGTAATGGAAGTTGAATTAGTTAATTATATAATTAACTTAGTCTTTTTGGAGACAGGGTCTCACTATGCAGTTCAGTGGCCTTGAACTCACTTTGCAGCCCAGGCTGGCCTTGACTCACAGCTATCCTCCTGCCTCGGCCTCCTAAACGGTGGGATGACAGGTGTGCACCACCACACCTGGCTACGGAAGTTTATTTTAATATTAGCTGGATGATTCCAAAAGTAAAAAGCAATGGATTCCAGTGCCATGCTTCAGTTACCCGCTGGCACTGGTGTGTGTAATTGGGAGCTAACTGCTCACCTGTGACCTCGCAAGGAGAGGCAGAGCTGCCTGCTGTCCCTGCAGAAGCTCTGAGCGCACCTCAGTGAATCCTCCTCCCTTCCAACTATGATTCACTGTCTGTCCCAGCGGGCCCCTTCCGGGGGTGCAGTGCCACGTTGCCCCCTCTGTGCCACTTCCACCTCAGCTGCCAGTCTCTTGAGTGGCATCTATGAAAGTGTGCACATGCGCACTTTTTACCAGGAGAGACCATTGTCGCGTGTACCCATTGCAACCTCCTTCCTGTCGTTAACACATGGCTCCCTCCTCAGCTTCGTGACGACGACCTTTGTGGTGGAGGCCATGGCCGCAGCCAACGCACAGCTCCGCTGGAAGAGAATGGAAACCCTCAAGGTGCGTGTGTCACCCTTGTCCCCAGGCCTCTGCTCAGTTGTGTGCCCGTGGGGCAGCAGCAGCCCACTCTTTGCCCAGTGCCGGAGCCTGGTCCCAAGCCCCAGAGCCACACATTGGCGAGAGAGCAGTGTCCGCCATCTTGGCATCACAGTGGTCCCTCACACTCCTGCCTTGAGCTAGCGCTGTCATTCCGAACCTCTGTCCCCAAGAACTATGTGCAGTGTGTCTTCGCCTCCTAATGTGACAGTAAGGATGTGTGACAATTCCTAAGCAGATACCTTCTAGAAAGAGAACAAAGAAAGTATGTTCACCAGTGCCTGGGGGGGTCTGTCGCATTATGTACGCATTCTTTCACCTTGTCTTTCCTCTTCCTCCTCGTCCATTCCACCGTGTCCTCCCAGGAGGAGGAAGATGATGACTCCTCCTCAACCTCTGACAGTGATGTTCTCGCTCCGGAGAGCTACGAGCAGGCAGAGAAACTGCCCATCCTGTCTGTGCGTAAGTCTTGGGCTTCTGGGTGGGCCCCACGCTCCCTCTGCTTGGTGGGGCTCAGTTTCTTTGTGGAGAGGGCCCTGGGGAATCTCCCCACAGACATCCGCTGCTGTTTCCTGCCTGTACATTGGTTCCTAGGAAGGCAGCATGGTAGAGGAAGTAGAACACAGGTTCTGGCTCTGCCCCTTACTGATGTTCGTGCTCGGCACATTAGTTGACCTCTGTACCTCATGCCCACTGGAAGCGTGAGTGAATAGGGGCCTCCAGCACCAGCCTTCCTCCTCAGCCCTCCTGCACAGGCCCCTGCCGCACCGTCTCATCCCTGTTCCCACCTGGCCAGAGCTGGAGTCCTTCTCCTTCTTGCCCCATGAGGAGCATCTCTGAATTCTCTTAAAAATAGACAGAGTGTGGCTCGATGGTAGGATGCTTGGCCATCATACACAAAGCCGTGGATTCCATCCCAGTAGGGACACGAAAACAAAAAGACTTACAAGATGCTTCAAGCAGGAAACAAGAGTTTGAGATGCATGGGGATTCCTTGTCCTGGAGACTTCGCTCATCTCAGCGAGCCCTTTGGAGCTCTTCCCATGAAAAACTGCCACCATTCCTTGTCCTTTTGGCCCCACAGAGAGACATGCACCTCCCAACCTGTTTGAAATCACAGACCGGGTGGAAATGGGACAGATGGCCTCCATGTTCTTCAATAAAGGTAATAGCTCTGTTGGGGTAGGGTGGGCGTAGAAAAAGTCCTACCCTAGCCGGGCGTGGTGGCGCACACCTTTAATCCCAGCACTCGGGAGGCGGAGGTAGGCGGAGCGTTGTGAGTTCGAGGCTAGCTTGGGCTACAACGCGAGCGCAAGACCAGCCTGAGCTACATAGTGTGACCCTGCCTCAAAAAACCAGGGCCGGGAGTTTGGCTCAGTGCCTTAAGCGCCTGCCCTGGCAGGCGCGAGGTTGTGAGTTCAATCCCCGGTGCCGCAAAAAAAAAAAAAAAAAAAAAAAGAAAAAGAAAAAGTCCTACCCTGCAGACCTGGTCCTTACAATGAAGACTCCATGTTGACTAGTGATAGGGTAGGCCACGGGGAGAAGCAGATGGTCCATTTGCTCCAAGGCACCTGAGAGGCCATGTTACTGGGAGGCCTGTCCTGCTTACTTAAATTCCTACCTGTCCCATCAACTTGAGTAAAGAGGCAGCTACCCTATTAGAAGTCAGGAATCCTCAGCAGCTTTCCAACAAAGAAAGCTGATGGAGGCCAAGTGGTAATTTTATGGTTCTTGTTCCACTGGGTTTGGTTTGGTTTGGTTTGGTTTGATTTGGATGGGTTTGGTTTGGTTTTTTGAGGTAGGGTCTCACTACATAGCTCAGGCTGGTCTTGAATTCACTGTGTATTCCAGGCTGGCCTCGAACGCGCAATAGTCCCCCTGCCTCAGCCTCCCAGGTGTTGTGATTAGAAGCGTGCCACCACGTCTGGCTCTCTGTTGCTTCGGATTTGTAGCCTGTTTTGTCTGGGACAACTCCCTCTGACAGTAGGATCTGCCACACGCTTGCCCGGGCCTGTGCTCGTGGTGGCCAGCAGAGGGCGCTCAGAGCCCAGGTCCGGGTTGCCCGGGAGGTAGGAGGCGCTGCGCTCCCTCCCTGCGGCCTGCTGCTGCTCAGCGGTATTGGGCTTTGGCCTGCCGGGATCAGTGCGGCTTCCCACCCCGTACCTCTGCGGCGCATCTTGAGCTTTTAGAAGAAGAGCTATTGAAAGAGTTTAGTTTTTAAAGCCTCTAGAATGGGGCATCTCCGTCCGTCCTATCACTGTGGCATTGCTTAACGCAGACCAAGGGCCACTGAGCAGGATCTTCCTGGGGATTGAACTCACAACTTTACACCTGCCAGACAGGCGCTTAAGCCACTGAGCCAAAGTCCCAGCCCTGGTTTTCTGAGGCAGGGTCGCACTATGTAGCTCAGGCCGGCCTTGTGCTGGCTTTGTAGCCCAAGCCAGCCTTGAACTCACAACGCTCCTCCTACCTCAGTCTCCCGAGTGCTGGGATTAAAGGCGTGCGCCACCACGCCCGGCCCCTGAGCAGGGTCTTCCTAACCGCTCTTTGGGACACTAGGCCCTCACTCTGTTTGTCACTGGCAGCACAACCTGACAGTCTGTCCGGGAGGCAGCAATTAGGAGCACACATTTGCCTGAGGCCTGGTTCCTGCCTTGCTCCAGAGCAGGCCTCCAGGAGGGTTCCCAGTGCCCAGCCCACTCCTGTGCTTTTGCTTTGCCCCATTTCTGTGCCACTCCATCTCACTGGACCGAGAAAGCATCACCGCTCCCCCCTGGCAGCCCCACAGTAGTCCTCTTCCAAAAGAAAGCTTTCAAAGTAAGGTGCACATCAGAGGGAGAATGTGTGTTTTTCTAAGCCTCCTTTCTTATTTTTATGTTTTGCATCTGCCCCCGTTTCTGTAGGAATTCTAGGAATGAGTGATTTGTTTTGTCATCGTCCCCACCCCCATAGACCAGACGCTGCTAAGTGGGGAGCAGCCCCATGCCTGGAGGGGCCTCTTTGAAGTGTCCTGCAGGGTTTCTCAAACTCAGCACTATTGACACTGGGCCAGATGCCTGGTCATGGGGGCCTGTCCTGGGTGTTGCAGAATATTCAGCAATGTCGCTGGTGTCTAGGTGTCCAGAGCACCTCCTAGTTGTGGCAATCAACGCTGTCTCCGGAGAGCTGTCCCCCGTGGGCTGTGGGGTGCAGGATCACCCCTACTCTGCTTCTATTCATAATTCACAAGCTGTTCAATTAGTGCCTCACCTTTGGCAGAGCTGCCCCCCTCCTCAGTGCTCCCCTGGAGTCTCTACTCATTTCTTGCAATTAGAAATGCCGGGCCTTGTCGTCAGTGTCCTCTGAGGAAGATCATTGATCCTCCCACTTCATGTCTAGTAATGAAATTTTATTGATCAGGGAGAGCCAATGGCAGTTTATAAACTGCCAGAAAACTGCCAACACAGGGCCGCTGGCAGGTGGTGGGAGAGGACGGTGCCTCCTTGCTGAGAACTTTGGTGTCAAAGCAGAAAGGCAAGCTGAAGTGGGCCGTGGCTGTGAGTAACAGGCAGCCCCGGGGGCCACTGAGATTGGAAGCCAGGGCTTGTCAGGGAAGGCCATGCCAACCAGTGTATTCAAAAAGCAAGCCCCAGACCCTCGTGATCACTTAAGAACTTGTGTGTGCAGCCAGATGTGGGGGTGTGGGCCTATAATCCCAGCACTCCAGGAGGCTGAGGCAGTATTATACACTGGAGCATTCGAGTTCAACCTGGGCAACTTAGCAGCTTAGTAAGAGTCAGTCTGCAACGTGGGCAGTGGGCAAGGGTAGCTCAGTGCAGAGGCCCTAGGTTTAATCCCCGGGAAACCTCCCCACCCACCCAGCGTGTGTTTCACTGTTGTTTTTCCTCTAGATTTGTAGGAGCAGAGCTGACCTTAGGTGGCTGGGGAGTAACATGTCCTAGGCTTTTCCCTGGGGACCCTGCAGGTTCTTTTGAGCCACCAGGATTAGAAAGGAACTGTCACTTTTTTTTTTTTTTTTTTTTTTTTTCTGTTCTTAGAAAAGGCAGCAGCTTGAGACTGGTGACATCAAAAACTTGAGCTAATTGCTCAGACTCATTGTCTGAGGCTGAATTTCAGACTGGTGGTCAAGAGCCATCACCCGTATGTTATAGAGCCCTGACGGCTTTCTCCAGGGCTTCTGCCCCTGCTCTTTATAGCTGGAATTAGGTGCGGAAGGTAACATGGGTGGAATTCTTCTCACTGTACAAGATAAGAGCTGTCAGGGACTTGCCAGGATTGAGAAATGAGTCTGGTGAAATTCGGATGCGAGCCCTACATACCCAACTTCAGGCTCTGGCTCCTCTGCAGGGAGAGGGGCACGGTTTGCCTCTGCAGAGGAAGTGCCAGTGTCACGCACCCTCCAGAGTCAGCCCTGCACCTGGCGGGGAGGAAGGGGAGCCTGTGATGAGCACCATCTCTCCTAGGCTAGCAGGCGTTGCTGGGCCACCCGGTGTGGGGTGATTCAGATTCGGAGAAAGGCAGCGGGTCTTGGGAAATGATGAAGCGCTTTCCGTGCTGTCAGTTTCGGCTTTGGAGAACTGGACCATTTTCCATTGCCTTCTCTGCTTCAAGGCTTCAGTAGTGACCTCTTGTCCCAGAGCTGTGTGTTGCCTGCAGAGGAGCGCACTAGGGGTTCATTCTCCTGACTCAGGCGTCTCCTCCCCTCTCAGTGTCCTGTCCCTGGCGTGCAGGACCCTCAGGCCCTCGCTTCCTCTGGGCTAGCCCTTCCTCCCACTGTCCTTGCACTGGTTAGATTCAGAACCTCTAGCATCTCCAGGTCTCCCAGAGCCCTCTCAGTGCAATGTGTCTCTTGCCAGTGTCACAGTGTAGCCAGCCGGATCAAGAAATAGGACTTTGGGGTCCTTTTTCCACTTTCTGTAGGAAGTAAGCAGCTCGGGAACTGAAGGCTACAGAAGAGGTAGACATTTAGTTGTCAGAAAGAAGCCCCACCATCTCTCTCTGGCTCCCTGACTGACTGGTGGTTTTGTTGCTTTCAGTGGGGGTCAACTTGTTCTATTTCTGCATCATCATTTACCTGTATGGGGACCTGGCCATCTATGCTGCAGCTGTGCCCTTCTCCCTCATGCAGGTGACCTGGTGAGTACCCCCATTGGCCCCCAGGATGGCCGTAGACCATTGCACCTCCCCAGCCAGTGGGGGCGGTGGCCATCAGAGAAGCCAAGCCAGTCTGTGGCACCTGATAAGGATTGACCCCCGAGGCCCTTCACCACAGTGCCATGGCCAGCTCTGCCCTCTGTCCCTGGGAGACACGCTCTGCACTGCTGTCCCCTCCCTGCCCCGTTGGGAAGATGGCTCAGATTCCCCCGAGGGTCCCTGAGTCATTGGGTACAAGTGGGGCGCATCCCAAAAGATGGTTTATGCGAAGTCAGATTGTGGAGGAGGGCAGCTTCTGTGTCACCCCAAGACAAGGCAGGGAAGGTACCCTGAGCCCGGGCCTGGTGTTATTCTCTCAGCAGCACCTCCGGCAATGACTCCTGTGGTGTGGAGGCAGACACCAAGTACAACGACACTGACCTGTGCTGGGGCTCCCTGCGCCGAGTGGACGCTTACCGCATCTACCTGGTGAGTGTCCCCACCCAGCCTGAGGTGCTAGTGCCGTCTCGGGTGGCAGAGGGCTCGGAACCACCTTTGCTTTCTGAGCGAACCCAGAGAAGAGGCTCCGACGTGTCTCCGTTACTATGGCTGAACCCTAGGGTCTCAGCTCCAGCAGGACATGGATCATATCACTAAGACTGCGGCCTCAAGGTGCCTTGAGGAGCAGGCCTCAAGTTAGACATGGTTTGGAGTTGGCATCTGGGTCCTTGCCAGCTCTGGGGCCATGAACTGTCACGGACTTAGCTCAGGGTTTGAGGGGTGTTCTTTGCAAAGCACTTTAAAAGTCCCAGATCTCATGCTCCAGACTTTCCAGGTTTTGCTCTTACTCTGTGCCGGCCCAGAGATCTCGGGCACAAGCTGGGTCTCCTGACCAGGTGTGCAGGGCTGATCCGTCTTACAGTTGACCCTGACCACAGTCAGGCTCTGCAGACAGGGAAGGCTCAGCCCAGCCACCTTCCTGTCTGCCTGCCTCCCTGCGGACAGCGGAAGAAGATGAATCTCCAGGCTCGTTCTTGATTGCTCCGGGCCACGGTGCAGTGGGGGTGGTGCCAGTCAGGCTTCTGATAATAAGACACGGACCAGAGGCAGCTATTTATCTCTGCCTGCTTCGTGGGCAGGGCTCACCAATGTTTCCCTTTAGCTTTTGCAGTATCTATTAATACGTTCTGCTTCCCTTGGTTCTGCTCAGCCCTGGCACAGATTCAGCTGTGTGCTGGGTGACACACAGTTTGACACGTGGCCACTTAGCTGATTTGAAGGGGGAGGCAAGGGCCAGGAGAGGGCCTGGGCTTTCAGGTAGTGGCCTCTTGACCCCATCATCCCTGTCCTGGCAGAGCTTTCTGCAGGCCCTGCTAGCTGCGTTATTGGGGCCCAGCCTTGTCAACTCTAGGGACCACTGAATGGTTTTTTTGTGCCTCTCGAGTCCGGGTTTACAGACCTCCAAAGGGAGCCCTGTGGTGGAGGGCATCCTGTCTTAGGCAGCTGGTCAGTGACCTATTTCCCTCTTGCATGTTGTACCACAGCTGAGACTTTGTCTCGTACTAGAATTATGGCTCCGATCCTCCCGTGGCAGGTCTGGCGGGAATGTGGTCGCAGGTTGGATTGTCCTGTGCCCTGCTCTTTTTCCCTGGTTTTGACGGTGGTGCAGGAACCAGTATGGCAGCCAGGAGGATGGCAGGACTGAGGCCCTGTTCACCTCTTAGTGTTTCAGTGCACTGTAATTGATGAAATTAGCCGAAGTATCCATGAGGGTAAGGCCCTCCCGGGTCCCTCTGCCCACTTCATCTCGGGCAGGGGGATGAGACAGAGAGGGGCATCTGGGGTTCTCCAGAGGAGCAACGGCAGCCTAGCCATGCCAGGGTCTTTGCCAGGGAAACCACTGGAGTCTGCAGCCCCTACCCACACCCTCCCCCACCTGCCAGCAGGATGGAGACCAAGCACCGGGAGTATCGGCTGCTGTCATTCGCTTGGTAAATTATTCAGAAGCATTATTATTGCCTTGTTAAATCGTGCCTTCACTTATTCCTATAAACCTTCCGCATGATGGAAACCTCCCTCTCCTAGTCTCAATAAGTCTGACCAAACAGGAGGAAGCCTTCAGGAAGGCAGACGGGCATTAATTACTGCCTTCATCTCCCAGATATTGCATGTATAACTCATAGAGCTAATTGTCCCAGGGCCTGCGAACACTCCAGACCTGAGAGTGCTCTGGGAGGTGCAGAAAAGGAGCCAGGGAGGCTGCTCTCTGGCCCATTGTTCCCCTCACCCCATTGCCACCCTCGCCCCTTTTCACTGCAGGACTTCTGTCTGTCCAGGGCCTTTGGCTTGACCTGTTCTCTTCCGGTTCTCAGGGACTCGAGGCAGATGGGCCTGAATATTTCAGAAGTCACCTTATAGTTTTGCATGTGGCTTCTAGGATCTGTGGTCTTGCAGGACAGCAGAGCCGCTGGACCCCATATGCTTATGCTTGCAGCTCTCTGAAGCCCCTCCCTCCTCTACTGGCCTGGGGGAGGGGTAAGGCTGGGGGTTTCCTTCCTCAGACTGGAGCCCTCTTCCAATTTCAGGGAGCTGGATTCCAGCAAGTGGCCTCTTCAAATTCCAGGAGGGCCAGCCTTTCTCCTTGCCCCTGGTTTTTCAGGTTCAGATGATCCATCCCTTGCAGTGACTCCACGGTGCCCATTACCACCAGCCGTTTCTGGTTTTGCCAGCAACCAGGCTCTACCCAAATAGTCCGCAAAGCAGGGCACAGGCAGGGTGAGTTTAAGCACCTTGCCACCCCATGCACAGATCATCTCTTTGATTCAGATAGGTGATGCCCCTACCCAGCCTGCATTTTTAGAAGGACCTAGTAATAACCACTTCTTCATTGCTATTCTGGGACAGTATGTTCTGTGGCATAAAGATACAGGCTCTTATATTGTGGCTTAATTTTCAGAAAGTCCTCTGGAAACCATCTCTCCTGTTTCTTCCCAGGAAAGCTCCTGAGCAGCACAGACAGAATGAGAATATCTAGGATATTAACTATCTCGGAGGCCAGCCTGTGTGTAGCATCATGATTATGCCTGAAAAGGAGCTTTCTCCACCAGCAGCTACCAGTTGCCTCCCAAAGCCCCTGACCTTAACGAGTGGAAAATTCCTCCTCCTCTCCCCACATCCTGGACCTCTGTCCGTATCCTGTGATTCCCAGTGCAGCTGACATGAGTCAGTTTCTCCTTCCTGTGGTAGCCACAGAGCAGGGTGCTGTGGGGCGCAGGCGTCCCCAAATCACTTGCTTCTTCGCATGGGCTCTTGGTTGCCCCCGAAAGTTGCACAGCCGGAGCCAGCAGTAGCTGGGCCCTGCGATTAGGGCCCATGAGTGTTATCAGGATCGGCTTTCAGCTGACCTTGGATTCTTGGGCTCCCATCTCCCCACCCCTCACCCCCAGCTCTTTTGAAGAATGGAATGGGAAATTGTCAGATGCCCCAGCTCTTTCAAACGGGTAACATTGCCTCCAGGCTGGGGAGCATCTTGGGATTCTTTCTGGCTTTGCTAGAGACAAGTCAGAATTTGGCATTTCATTCCTTCCTGTGCTACGGTGTGAAGGAGCCGGGGCCCACTGGCGAGGTGGTGGGGTGTGCGTGCCTGGGTCTGTAGTGATTCAGACTGTCCCAGGGGTCTGGGAGGTGCACTGCTCACCTGGGGTCAGGGCACTGCCCAGGTCTCTCACTGCCCTTCCTCATTCCCATAGCCCCTCACCACCCATCATTCCATCCCTTGCGCAGGATCCTTCCCTCTTCCCGGAGGGCGTCAAAGGGAAACCCTGAGGGACCACGGGGGCTCCCTGAGAGCTGAAAGCTTCTCACTGTTCGGAGAAGCGAGCAGCATCCACCCCTTACAGGCGAGCAGATGCTGCTGGGTCACGGGCAGCCCAGCAGGCACCGCCCCAACAGAGCACGGAGCACAGATGGCAGCACTGAGCTTCTCCTGGCTGGAGACCCAGGCACAAACTGACCGTATTGAGCAGGGGGCCTTGGACTAGGACAAGGTCACCCCGTTTGCTACCCTGCCTTTAACTCAGGAATTGGAGCACTGATGACTCTGAAGGGAGCTGTGCAACCTGCAAGTGCCCGGCAGGTGCCCTGCTACTGTCCCTCCCACACTCCCTCCACGCACCCCCTCGAAGGAGGGGGCGGGGCCATGCGGAAGTTATGCTGCCAGCCGCTCCCTGGAGGTGTGGAGTGCCCTGGGAGTCAGGCTCAGGTTAGATGGGAAGCAGCCTTCAGGGCTTCACCAACAACCCTGTGGTCCATCTCCATCAAGACACCAGGTTTCCCGATTCCCGCTTGGCTCCATTTCACACTGCCACACTGGCCTTCGTCCTTCTGCAACGCTTCACACGGCATGTGGCCCCTCTGTGAACTGAAAGACTTTTTTCTAAGCAGAGAGGACCCTCTTGGTGAGGGAGTGAGAAAGGAGTAGCACACCCACGTGGCCGGGCCCAGTCAAGGTCCAAATGTGCCTCCTCACCTAGGTTCATCATACGTCACGGCAGCTTGTTACTAGTCATGTGCTCACTTCTGAGTTAGGTCTTCCAGCCACACAGTACAGTGTGTAGCACCATCTCATTTTACAGCAGGGAAAACTGAGACTTGGAGATGATGGCTTCCTGTGGTCCCTGAGCTGAAGCAGAAGCCCAGCTCTTCAGGCTCTTGCTGAGTCTTTTTGCCCTGCCAATGGCCTTGCTCGCCTCACACAGGTCTACAGACTTCACTTGTAGGGTGGCCCGGGCTGCCATGCAGAGTGAGGGATATGAACCACCTGTTTGTCAGCCCTTGGAGTCAGACCTTTGCAGAGGGTCGAGGTGACACCGCCCAAGTGTGGTGTCCAGTGTGTTTGGACATTCTGCCCGCCGATTTAACACGTCTTTCTGTCGCTCCTTACTCCCAGTAGCCAAGTGGACTTTTCCTGTCGCTCAGGTAGGGTTGGAATTGAGTGTTCTTCTCAAGGACATTTCCTTCCCCTGCCTTGGTCTCTGTACTTTCAGCACCAGCCATTGTGCCCCGGGGCTGTGGCATCTGCTAATAAGTGGGTCACCGCTGCCATCACTTGAGTATTGATTCTTACCACGTCTGGGGCAGGAGGAGGCCTAGAGGCCTTTGGGACCCATGAGGAGGGAAAATTAGCATGAAGCAACAAGTCTCGGGAGCAGCAGTGACCTCTCAGGATGTGGGCGAGTGCAGGATCATGTGTTGGACACACAGCTTGTTTGCTCCAGGGTTGGTATCCCCAGAGCACAACCCCAGGAGAAAACAGGTGACTGCTGCCCTGGATTTATGCAGGGTCAGAACCTGTATGGAAATGGGGCATGGCAAGGTAGGAAAGGGGGCCTTTCAGGAGGTCTCGCCAAACGAACCATTTTCAGAGGAGTCAGAGTGGGGGTGTCCTGCTGGAAACCAGGTGCCCGGGATGGGGAGGGTGGTACTTACAGGATCTGGGGTGTCTTAGTTTCTTTTCTCTCATTGCTGAGACAAAATACCTGACATCCAAAATTAAGGAAGGAAAGGTTTATTTCGCTCACAGTTTGTGGAGGTTTTAGTCCATAATCAGCTGACTCCATGGCAGGTGACTTGGCAGAGGGCAGCAGTTCTTGGCAGCAGAAGACAGCAAGAAGCAATAAGAGCAAAAGCGGGGAGAGAGAGCCTCTTTTCCTCCCTTATATTGTTACACAGGCTCTCCAACCTTGAGTGGGTGTAGCACTCACACCGTACAAGTATGGTGACTTTGGGCACTCACTGCCCAGGATGCCCATCTTCTTTCTTATCCTCTTCTTCCCCTTCCCAGCATGCCTCTGAAGGCTTTGGGAAGTAGGATTTGTTTTGTTCGCCCTTTTCCCCCAGGTATCCATGAATACGGTGCCCGTCACAACCAGTGTCCCCCAAGGTGTAGAGAATGGAGCAGTACTGACCCAGGCTGAGCCCAACCACTATCCAGAGGGGTAGAGGGCTGCAGCATCTCTAGTGTATCCCTCAGCTTCTGGATGCGGGGGGGTGCATGTCCCTGAGTTGAGTTTGTCCCCATGGGGTGCTGAGCCCTCTGCTTTCATGCCAGAACTGAAGTCTTGAAGAAGAATGAGTTTCTTCCCTATTCCCACTACTCAGAGAGTGGCTGGGCCCTAATACTGAGTACACCCTCCAGCAGGGACCCCAGACAGACTCCAATGCCGGACTTGGAAGGATTAGCTTGTCTCTTTCTTTTCCAAGGAAATCAATAACACAGGGACAGGCTTGTGTTTTTCTTTTTCTTTTTTTTTTTTTTTTCCCATGGAGCCGTCTGTCCATCTCTTAGGGAGCAGCCTCTAGTTTGCTTACCCTCCCTCCACGCACTAGCCCTCTCTAAATGGAATTCAGGCTGTCACTCGCTCTGCCATCGGCTTGTCTCAACAACCTTCCCAGTGACCCCACGAGCCCCTAGCACACCATTGTCTCTCTCTGTTACACACACACATACTCTGTCTTTCTCTCTCTCTCACTGCAGCCTCCAGCTGTCCTTGTACCTGTCCAGCTGCTGCCTAGCAGCTCCCTAGACCCTCCCCTCAGCTCTCCGAGGACTCCGGGGTGACACTTTCCGGAGCCAGGCTGTGACCGCCCCACTTCCCCTCCGCACTGTCCTTTGGGTGTTTGGCTCAAGCCTCTTCCTCCCGCTCAGTGAGAGAACCGTGGTTTTTATTTCTAGTGGCACTCTCAGGGACATGGGTCCTGTCAGCTGGCATTAAGCCCACCATCCATCACACCCCATGCCCTGCCTCTGCCATTGCCAGCACCTGATGCGCCAGATTAGAGGACAGTGCTAAGTCCAGCGCCTCTGGACACTGTGGTCTCCATGGTCTCTGTAAAGAGGTGGGTTCGGGGATGCAGGCTCATAAGGCAGCAGGCCATGGTGTCTCCTGGGCTGTCCTCACCGCGCCCGCACCCAGCCTCGAAAGCTGCTTGCTGGCGCTGGTCAGGGTCCCTCAGTATGCAGAGGACTTGAGTTCTAGCTGCCAGGCCGGGTGATCTGCTCAGACCCCATGCTTCCCTGGCCTAGTATCTCACCATGTTAACTTGTCCCCCATGTCCCGGCCCCATCCCCTCTGCCTGGGAAGTGATTAGTACAACCTGGGAATTGCCACATACCCAGAGCCAGCCAGTGCCGCCTTGAGGAGACACAATGCAATTTCCCTGTATGCTCATCTTCCTCGCTGTGATCTCCCAGCTCACCCAGGGAGGCAGATGGAGACGGGAACGATGATCTTGTGTGTCCTCACCTTAACCACCCCAAACATACACAGCACACTCATCCTTATGAAACCCTGTTATTTGAAAATCCAAATATGTGAAACAAACACAGGGGGTAATTACTGCTACAAAAGTGACCTCTTACTTCACAGAAGGACTCACTGCGGGTCTCCCTTAAGAACTTCACTTCCCTCCAGCATCTAAAATGTTATTCTGTGAAAACTCAGCATTTATAAATAGAACTTTAGGAACCCATCCCTTGCATGAAGGGAGGCATCCATGTATTTATGTGCCCAGGTGCAGAAGATCAGAGCCCCATTCGGGCAGCTGCGGGGTTGGGGGTTGGCATCGTAAGCAGCCCACCTGAGAGCAGTGACCGGGGGCACCCTCACCCCGCCCGACACATGTGTCCCTGAACTGGAGCAGCTTCGTGGAGCTGTTGCCTCTACCCATGGCCTGCGCTCACACGCAGGGCCAGTTTGGTTGGGAAGCTTCCAAATAGGTCTCCGTGGGGAGCGCTCATCCCTGCTGGGGACCTTCTGCACCGTGCTCTTTCTGGACCATTTTTATACACACTTCACACTGATCCCCATCAGACCCTGGCTTGACGCATGAGGCCTCCTTGTTTGGGAGCAGCGGATAAAAACCTGATCGCCTGCTCCCCACACCACCAGGCTGGCCCCCATCTCTGCCCTGTGTCTGTGTGTATATGCACAAGTACTCACGTGCTTCCGGTCATTCGCCTCCAGAAATTGGGCCAAAGAGACAGGTCCCCAAAACTCAGTCACCCAGGCCACACCATGCCCTGCATCCCCCTTCTGCCTCCACAACTCCTATTGCTGGGCAAAGAGCTAACAAGGATTTTATATTCTTTAAGGAAATGCCCCGGTTGTTGATTTCAGATTTCTCCTCCACTGCTTTTTGGTTTATTTTTAAAAATTCAGCTCTATTCCAGGGAACCCAGCAACCTTCCTGTAGTCCTAGAGTAATGTGGTCTAGGATAACCTTGCTGTAGTCCTAAGTATTTTATGCTAAGAAGGATGAAAACTGTAAGCCAAATTCTTTTCCTCCTCCTCCTCGGCTCGTTCTGTCTGTCCCAGAGATCAGCCCATGGCACTTGGTGGCCCTGCTGGGTTTGGGGAGGCTGACTCCTCCCTGAATGATGTTCGCTCTCTGCTACAGGGTGAATAGTGTAAGCAGAACCTGGTGTCTTTCTAAATAGTGCCTCAGGGCCCTGACAGTGATGTTTAATTAAATAGCGCACTCACTCTAAAGTAATAACTGTGCTCTTCTGTGTAGACAGTGTCACAGCCAGTGACTCTGGTCCTGCACACTGGCTGGAAAGCCACAGCCGTGTGCAGAGAAGACCTAGCTGTGCACACATCTGCGGTACCCCCAGCCCTGAGAAAGCAGGAAGCCCAGAGCCCCGGAGGGTGTGCAGACAGCAGGAAGATGCATGAGACACGGGTATGAAAGGCGTGAAGCAGAGCTAAACAATTATGGTGCATATTAATAATGCCATGTGATTAATTAGCCTGAGCTCGGGAAGTCTTGTGGATTAGCTGAGAGGAGACCAAGGTACATCTTAATAAGCCTCCCAGTGCAGAGGGAGGCAGCGCTGTGTGATTGCTGTGTGAGGGTGTGAATCTAGAAGGACGAGTCACAAGCCACTGAGGGAAGGCTTAGTTTGGCCATGGCAAGAACTTCCTTAGCCACAGATTGACATGGTCCCCAGAAACCTCGGTGGGACAAGCAGGCAGGGTCTGGTGTTGGGCACCAAGTGCCAGCTGGGGCTAAAAGGCCCCCTGGTCTATAATGGCCACGCGGTTCTGCCTGCTCCCCTCTGCTGCAGCAGGGTTGCTGTGCTCTACTTGAGGGACAGTAAACTGTCTCTGGGAACACTTCCAGACTGCTCCCCTAGGTCAGGAGCAAGAGCTTCAAGAGTGCTTCTCAGTCTGGTCCCTTCAGGCCTTTGTTGTTGTTGTTGTTTGTTTATTTGTTTGTTTGTTTGTTGAGACAGGGTCTCACTGTGTAGTTCAGGCTGGCCTCGAATTCACTATGTAGCCCATTCCAGTGTCAGTCCTCCTGCCTCAGCTTCACAAGTGCTAGGGTTACAAGTATGCACCACCAGCCCTGGCTCTTTTGCGGGGGGTCAGCGGTGTACCGGGGATCGAACTCACAACCTTGCGCCTGGCAGGCAGGCACTTAGGCCACTGAGCTAAATCCCCGGTCCTATTTTTTGAGACAGGGTCTCACTATGCAGTTCAGGCTGGCCTTGAACTCACTTTGTAGCCCAGGCTGGTCTCAAACTCACAACTATCCTCTTGCCTCAGCTTCCCAAGTGCAGGGATTAAAGGCATGTGCCCCCACGCCCGGCTTCCAGCCCTGGCTGTTAAAGCCTTTGCTAAGCATATAGATTCCTGGGTCCTATACCAGGCCTGCTGTGGCAGATTCTAAGGCTAGGAGGCCCAGGAATCTGTTTCACAGTGGTAACCGTCTCGCCAGCACCCAGTCTGCCGGAGAGAGGCCACTGTGCTCTTCCTTACAGAACCACTGCCCAAAGCAGCACTGCGGAGACAGCAATCAGGGACTTCCAGGGAAAAGGAGGTGACCAGGCCATCCACAGGTCTCCAGCCTGGTGCCATTGGTGACATCCTGGAATCAACACCTGAGATGCTCCTGGGCAGACAGGAAAGAGCAGTAGCCATTCCTGCACAGGCTTTTTCAATCTCTGTCCTCGGAAGAAAAGGGGCACTGCAGTATCTACCTGCCAGTGGCTACTCTGTCACCTGAAGCCCACAGGTACCTCCTGTGTCCCTACCAGATGGTGCTTATAGCTTCCCCTTAGCTTCCCATGAGTCTGCTGCTTGTGGCCTCCAGACCCCACAGCGGGCCAACTCCCCATGGAGAGCATCGCACACTGACCACCGCATAGGGAGGAAGCTGGAGGGGGGGTTGTTAGTGTAATTTGTTATACCCAGTTTGACAGCTCATTTATCAGCCAGCTTGATGTACCATCGCCCCTCCCTCCCTCCTCCAAGGTTACTCAGTTCCCTGTCTATTTTGAGGTCAGACGTCAGCAGGGAAGAGGTGGAGCCAGCTTGGCCTGTGCTCTCCTCTGCAGGGCTCCTGACTCCCTCGCGCCTCCCCCCACTCCAGCATGGAGCAGTTCCACCTCCATCGCTCTTCCTGCTCAAGGAGCGTGGAATGAGGAAGGGAGGAAGCCAAGAGCCTCTCAAGTGATCACCTGGTACCTCTCAAGGAGCACAGCACTAGCGCCAGGCAGGTGAGGCAGCAGAGCCCTGCTATTCCAAGGCAGAGGACCAAAAGCCAGGCTGCAGGTCCAGGAGCAGTGGGGTTCCAGTTGTCAGGGACCTGTGAATAGCCCTGCAGGCCCCAGGGCACCTACGTGGCCCACCATCCCCTGTACCTGAGCAGGCCCATCCCTGAAAGTTGGGTGGCTGGGCTGTGGTACCTTTTTCCTAGGGACCTGCAGAACTGGATCAATGGTCCACAGGGTCCCTGTCCTTCCATCACTCACAGAGTAGTCCACCTGTTCCTCTGGCAAGTCTTCTTGTTCTTTGGACCTGTGAGAACCCAAAACACCCTCCCTCCCAGCCCCTGCAGTGGTTCCCCAGCCCACAGTGGGCCCAAGCAGACATGACCCACTTTCCCTAGTGGGTGGGATTACAGAGCCCGTCCTCTCACCCTCCTTGATGTACAGAGTGAATGAACAAGGGGAAGAGCTGCTTCTATAGAAAGACTCCAGTAGCTAAAAAGCATTAACCCAAGCCTGTGATGCCAAAGCAGTTTAGTCTTTGCACCTGTACCAGGGCCCAGGCTAGCCAGAAAGACTGAGGCTGTTTCCTTCTAGAGCTCCCAAACCCTGGCCCTACCTCCCCAACATCCTGTTTTCTTCTGGCCATAGTGGGTCTTTGGAGCCTGTACCAGACAGTGTATGTCCATCCACTGAGCTACCTTTCACCAGGCTCCTGGGAGCGCCTAGGACAGTGTTTTCACTCCTCTGTCCCGAGGGCCTGAGATGTTCCCCTTCCCTCCTCTTCGCTCTCAGCCCACATGATTAAAATCCCTTGTATTTTTCTACCAGGAATCAAGTCCAGGGCCTCACCTGCTAGGCAAGTGCCCTACTGCTGAGCGACACCCCCAGCCTCAAAGGCACAGTAGTTCTGTGCCCGGAGAGTGCATTTCTAGCCCAGCCACCTTGTGGCATGAACATCGCCCTGGGGCACAAGAATGGTCCTTGCTGTCATTCCAGTTGTTCAAGCCTGGCTTGAGGGAAATCTGACTGCCATCACTCTGCTCAAAGCCCCTCAGAAGCATCACTCTGTGAGGCAGAGTCTGAGCTCCTCTCCTGGCGTGGTCTGCCCCAGGCTCCTTCCGCAGCCCTCCCTCTTCCACAGCCCCCCTTCACTGCCTTGGGTCTTTCACTTTCACAACTCCTGGCCCTAATATGCCTTGGCCTCCCTTCAGTCCCACAAGCCCCTTGGTTTGCACTGGGCTCAGGGGTCCCCTCCTCTGAGACACCACACTTGCTCCTCTCCCATCCCCTGCCATATGTAATTATTCAGTCACTTGGCCTCATCAGGGTCTCCTTGCGGGAGGGACTGTATCTCTTTCACCTTGTATCTGGAGCCACCAGAGTTATTCCATTAAGTGTTTGCATAGTGAGACACTTTCACCTGGGCTACACATCAGCACAGATCCCTCCCTTGTGCCTTGGGCCTCCTGACTGTTGTTGACCACCGCCCAAGCATGAACCAACACCGTGGGTAGTACCCCTTCACACCCGCACTCCTGGTGTAACCCTGTCCAAGCCTTCCTAGCCAAAGACCATGCAGTTCTGTCTTCTCACCTGAATTTGTGGGTACTGGATTCCATCTCTATTCATCACACTTACGAAGAGCCAGACATCCTGTATAAACCCTGATGGCTTATAATCATTAAGCAAATGACTGTGTGGGTTATCCACAATATTTATCTTTTCCCCCAAACCACAAGAGTTGTAGCTCTGGCATCGAATACTTGGAACTCTGCCCACCATCAGGCACCATCTGGCTTTTCAGCTGAGAAAGAGACCTCACAGGTTGGTGTAGCCTCCAATGACAGAGCAAGAGAAACAGTGGCCATTTCAGCCTAGGGCCATCAGACCAGACCAACCCTGCCCTTCTAGCTCAAGAGAGCCAGTTCCAAGGGGGCCGCAGAGAGAACAGTGGAAGATGAAGCCCTTTCTCTGGGGTGTGATCATGGGAGATAGTTAAGTATTCTAAAGAGGAGGAGGCTGCAGATATAGATGACCTGAGCTCTAGTTTCCATGATTTCTAAGTGGCTGTGAGACTTTGGGCAAAGTATTTTATCCCTCTCAACCTCAGTTTTCTATAGTGGAGATGCGTAATTTCATAGGATGTTGGGAGTAAGGAGAGGTCTTACCTGTCCCTGCACTGGGCCGATTCCCTGAACCCTTTCTTCCTGCTCCTCACAGCCACACCCCTCTGGAGTGAGGGATTTTGGCCTTGCAGGGAGTCTCAGGAAGCTCAGAGAGTTTGGGAGAGGCACTGGGTAGAGAAGAATGGGCAGAGCTGTCTCTCCCTGCCCACAGCAGGAGCTCAGAGTGTGGCCCCAAACCATCTCCCAGCTGGAGGTTTGGGGATGGGTTACCAGATGCAGGACTTGCCCTGATTCCAAAGGCGGTGGGCCAGAGGAGATGGTGACCTGGTGGTTAAGTCAGTACCCTGGGGCAATGGCTTGTATCCTGAGCAGCTACAGGCCTCTGCTGCAGGGAACAGGGCACAGGAATTTCTAGGCAGATCAGCCTCCTGGAGCTGTAGGACCCCTCCCAGGGAGCTCCTTCTCTGCCACTCTGCTTGAGGGAGAGGTTCGAGGTGACTTTCCTCTCTGTTTTGATTCTTTTCCCCCATGGAGGGGTGAGGGAAGCAGGTACTCTTGTTTTACTTCTCAGAGCATCCGCTAAGACAGGTCACAAACCTCAGATCCCTGACCAGGAAGTCCAGTGCCTCAACTGAGCGGGACAAAAGGATGTTCCATCGGTCCTTTCTTAAACACACTTTCAGTTGCCTTGAAAAAAGAGGAACAGCATGTTTAAGGAGGGGACCTGGGCGTGTTTTCAAGTATCAAACATTCAGACGTGGCTTTTCAGTCACTGTGTTCAGGAGTAATAAGAGCAAACTCAAGAACTGCCCTCCAGGGACCTCCTTTCCACTCTCCAAGGAGCCATGGCTTCCTGCAGTTTGTCAGGAGTCGGTGGGTCATGCTCCATGGCCCTTGACTTCTTGTCAGCTCCCTCGCTCCCTTCCTGGAGCTGACATGGAGGAGTCCAGGGAGCTCTGTCCTACATGGTCCCCAGCCTGCTAGCCCCAGACCATACCACACTCAGTTCCACACGCGAACTCATCTGTTCTCAGCCGTGAGGACCCCTTCCCAGCCATAAGACTGAATTTGCATCTAGGGGTGGTATTTGGGGCCCATAATCAGGTCTCTAGTGTCAACATCTAGAAGAGCAGCCACCCTCCCTCGGTTTGCCCCCTGGCTCCCCGGTATCAGAGAGGAGTAACATTTTCCCTGCTACCTTAGCAGAAGTTGCCGCAGCATCCCCACGTGGCCAAGTCTGCATTTGTGCCTAGCCAGTGCCCAGAGTATCCACATCTGTTACCCACATGGAGGCACAGGTCTCCTCCTGGTTGTGGGACTCCTGCTTTCCTCCGTTGAGGACCTAGGCAGTTGCTTTAGAACTTCTTGCCAGAATCTTTACCTGTCAGCCTATCTTTGCCTCAGCTTGAGCCTCAGCATCCGGGTACAGACTTGCCTTTGATAACACGCTGCAGATGTATCTTCTCTCCACATGCCATTCAGAATGGGACTGAATGGTTCAGCAGCAGATGTGCTTTTCTCCTAAAGAAAGTGGTGAGATAAGAGCAAGATTTCTAGACTTCAAATGCTCAAGAAGCACATACTTCTTTAAAATAGCCTACGTCTCAAGTGCTGGGTTTTATCTTCAGTCATCGTCTGAATCTTTCAGCCTTTCACTCCATTCATCAGTCATCTCCCTGGTACCTTGTAAGTGTGGAGTTTGGGAGGGTGGGGCGGAGCCAGGGACCTTGAGACCCAGGAACCCCCGTCAGGCAGCACATTCTGGCAGACGTTGGGCGAACTGCTGGAGAGTGGGTCGGCATGGTGAAAGAAGGACCCCAGCCTCTGTCTGTCCCCATTAGTCTTTCTATACCAGGTAAGTACAGTTTGACAAGTGGCAAAGGAAAGCTCAGCAGCGTATCCGCTATGGTCAGGTTGGTGTCTGTAGCCTGACAATTTGTCCTGGCACAAGTTCCCTCTCTCACAACAAGGCTTCTCCAGTTCTCGGGGTGAATCTGTCACTGGTTGAGGTTTCAGGAGGGTCACTGCTCTCCTCTGTCTTGAGGGAGGGTGTTTCTGAAAGCTCTTTCCATGGCTTTCTGTGGATCCATAATCCTTCTGCGGAGCTCAGACACCCTCTGTGGCATGATGCCTTTTGTCCTGCAGTCTGGGTGAATGAGGTCATTCTGATGATTATGGTTCTCTGGAGTTGGTACCCACCTCAGGCACAGTTTCAGATGCAGCTATGTTCTCTTTCTCTGGCAGTCATTTTCCTGCGTGCTATTTAGTCAGGACCTCGAACTCTGCTAAGAAGTGTTTGGACTTGGGTGGAGGTAATGGATATCAAATAAGAAAAGTATCATAGCCAGGCCTAGTCAGACACCTGAGGTGCCAACTACTTGGGAGGCTTAGGCAGAAAGAGCATCTGAGTCTAGGAGTTTGAGGCCAATCTGACCAATGTAGCAAGATCATGTCTCAAAAAGAAGGGGAGTGGGGGAATAGTATGCACTTAACATTGTTTGCATAAAGGTCTTGCTTGGCTTCAGTGGTGTGGTATTCCTGGATAGGTGGGCTGGAGTATGATTACCTGGTGTGTGCTGATGCTTGTCGGGGTCAGGCAGCCAAGGCTAGTGTCTGGTGAATATCATCGGTGTGCACATAATATCAGTAAGGCCGGTAATTCAACAGGGATCACAGTGAGCAGGGGCATCAGGATGTCATCCCCACCCTGACCCCCTGACCCAGAGCTGCGGCCCTTCAATCCCATGCTGCCTCAGAGCTCACTTCGCTGAGGAGGATGAACCCCCAGAAGCTACAGTTCGAGTTAGGAAATTTAAAACTCCCAGACCGTTATGTTCACAGCCGCTTGAGAAATAAAAATAGAATCTTTGAACATTTCTTTACTGTACTTCAAGGACACAGTGCGAGTTCAGCTCCCATTTAGTGATGGGTTCATGCTGAGTTGCCATTAACCCCAATTAGCTCTTAACCCTTAGCGCCCAGTAAAAAGCAGCCTCTTAGGCTGGGCGTTCCTCCCCTTGCCATGTGAAACACCCTCCAGGGTCACTCCAGGGAGCTCAGCTGTGTGGTTAGCACACCCGAACCTGCTCCCCTGGACCTCTTGGGCTCCAAGCTGAAGTATTTAGTCATCAGCACCCGCAGGTCCCCATATTTAGGGTAGCCCCACTCAACCTGCCAAGACTCATTGCTTTAGGGCCAATGCCGTCATAGTCCCTGCTAAATTAAAGAGAAATCCAAGTCACCCCAGCCCTGGAGCAAGAAGGTTCTGACTGGGACTGCTGGCCTGTGGTTTTGAGACACGGGGAGCTGCCTGGTAGAGTGGCAGGAAGCTGCCGATACCTGAATTCTTGGCTCTTGGAAGCTCGGTTTCACTGTTCTGTGGGCGCCAAAAACAAAACAACTCTCACTTTTAAACTCTGATTTGGAGAACTGCCCACTTGGTAAGGAAGCAGCCCACCGCCCAGTTGTTATTGTTCAGAGAGGCCCGTGAGGCAAAGCACACTGTCCTTCAGCCCCCTGCCTCCTCCCAGCTCCGGAGATGAAGGCCACTGGGTGAACACTTGTCTCTTCTTCCCCCATCTGGCGTTCGTGTCTACAGCCACTGCCCTTGGATGCAGGACCAGGAGGGACAGAGAGCCCCTCCCCTGGCTGGATCAACAGGGTGGTGACTGTTCTGCCTCCCTGTCAGGTGCATCCGCTGTCACTTGTTGCAGCGGGAACTTGTGTGTCCCACTTTGTCCCAGGGCTTCGCTTGGATATGTCGTTGCTCGGAGGAGCCTGAGGATGTTTGCTCTGCCTTGTGGCCAGCCCTTCAGCATTTCATTACGTTCTCTCCTGTCTTCCCTTTCATCTAAGTATGAGAAACCCCTCTCTTCTCCTTTTTTGAGGAGAGTGAGAAAGAACTGTGGGTTGAACTTCACTATAGTTAAAGTTTGAATTAGAAGCTGCAGGCCCCTCCACCTCTGCTTAGCAATAGAAGAGATGATGAAAGATAGGCCTTGGGGTTCTCCTTCTGTTTCATAGGAGAAGGAATACAACAGTTTCATAGGAGAGCCAGTGATTGTAAATCCAAAGAGTAAGTGTGGAAAGAACTACCTCTTGGAAGACCTTTAGGCTGTTCCTTTAGGTTTCTTCTCAGATGTCACCTTTTGGGGGCCAAGTGGGTTCATAGCATGGTCACAGTCCACGAGGAATTCCTTCCTTTGTGGGCACCATGGGTAATGCAAGCCAAGCGCCCCACACTCCTCTAGCTTCTCTTCCCCATCACACCAAGTGAATATGACACTCCCCTGAGGGGATAAATTGAGAGCAGGGCTGTTTTTATTTGATTTGCTTTTGCTAAATCCAAACATGTCAATGTGTGCGTGTGTGTGTGTGCGTGTGTGTGTGTGTTGCCAAGGGCAGAACTGAGGCCCTTGTGCAGTGATGGTGAACCTTTTAGAGCTTTCACTGATACAGATAGCCCACTGCAGCACACATGCCATGGCTCACCACCACTGGCCTGGTGCAAGCCCTCTACCACTGAACTATGCCGCCTACTCTCTCAACTGTTTTGGGAAGCATTTTCCATGACAGAGTGAACTGTTTTCAGCCAGAACAAGAGTACTTTTGTGTGGCTACATGTTGTTTGCTCTGCCAGCTCAAGCAGTGGCTGGAAGATGGTAGGGGGCACAGGGCAAATCTACAAGATCAGAGTTGTCCTTTCCCCTCCTGCAGGATGACCCTTTTCCCCCAGGAACTGTCCCCACCAAACTTAACATATTCGGCACATACTTGTCGGGGTGTGTGCATCTGTGCACAGAGCCCTTCCTGGGTGCTGGGACACAAGAGGATACAGTCCTTGCCCTGAGAGTACCTGCACTGTTCTGGGGATGCACAGTCAACCGATGCAAAAGGAGCAGCTCCCTGTTCCCTACAAGAATGAAGTCCTGTGGCACTGACCGTCTACTTGGTATTTCAGTCAAGAGCCCCCAGGGAGGACTAAAATAACTACAGAGGAGTTGGCACTTGAGCTGGCTGTGGAAGGTAGGGGCTAAGGAAAGTAAAGAGAGAGGTTCTTTGCAAGGAGGAGGAGTCAGGAGGGTAAAGGCATGAGAGTGGGAATTAGCCTGACATTGGGACAGAAGGTGTCAGAGGGGAACAACCTGCCTAACAGGACAGATGCATTGCGCAGGGCTTGCACTGAAAAGAGGACTGCGATCAGGACCCGTCTGTTCTTCTGCTACTTTTTTGCTCTGGCACCGGACTTCTCCTCCAGTACCTCTGCCTCCTCATCAGTAAGCAGGTGGCATTGTCACCTGCCCTGGGCACCGTGTATATGAGCATGAGAACCAAATGAATCTGTGTGTGAGGGTTTTGTGGATATAAAAGGGTCTGTGGCCTTGCGTGATGATGTTATCCCAGGACAGCTTTGCTAGGACAGGGCAGTAAAAAATGCCAACAGTTTGGGGGATGGCAGGATCGAGAATAGCTGAGATGGAAACCAGACAGGTGGTGATGGAAACCAGACTGTGCCTCTTAAACTGGGGTGTTTAATTTGGTATTGGCACCAAATTTAAATTTTCATTTTGTTTTTTCTGGCCAGCTGTATATACAGAGAAATTTGGGGACAGGGAGTTAGATGTCGAGCTGCTCTGTTTTCTGTTCTCATGTCCACACTTGCTCGTGGTTCCTAGTTGGGACAACTAAACAAAGGACACCACATGTCACCAGTGCTGGGCACATTTTGTAAACAAGCAGGGTTGAGTTGAGCTGGCGCCTCCCTTCTGTGAATGTCATGGCTCAGACCAGCAGACCTGAGTCAGGAGTTCTAGATTTGAAGATCTGCTGTCCGAAGTAGCATAGCGTTTCTTTATCCCATTCCAGAATTAAGCATCTGAGTCCAAACCACTCCAAGAGGAAAGTGGAGGCTGGGGTCAGTGGCTGAGTCTCCAGTACCCTGGTGCCACCCTCTCGAGCAGGTGTGAGTCTCAGTACTTCTGCATCTCTGCCAAGCCAGTGCTATCCAGGGAATCAACGTGCTCAGCCCACTCCAGTCCCTTTCAGTCCCTGGTTCTGAAGACTGGGTGTCCCTCCCCTCTTTGGGGAGCAGAAGACTGAGTTGCAGATCCAGAACTTTCTGGCCTCTGCTGTGTCCACTGATCTCAGTGCTGGCAGAAGCGGGGGAAATGTGGCTCTTTCCAGCTCCATCCTCAGTGCATGTGCAGGACCTGCCTCTGTAGGGGTTAGTGGGGAGGGTGTGCCACTGTTTTGATCCTTGCCCTGCTAGCTTCAGGACTTCTGGCCTTGGACAGAGTAAATTCTGGGGTTTGTTTTTGAGATAAGGTCTCACTGTGTAGCCCAGGCTGGCCTTGAACTTTCAGTGATCCTCTTGCCTCAGCCTCCCAAGTGCTGAGATTATAGGTATGCACCACCATGCCTGGCTGAATTCTGGGATTTGAAGCCACTGAATTTGTGGTAATTTGTTACAGCAGCCACAGAAACCTAACACACAGTAAGGAAGGTGTTGGAGATGGCTAGAGTTCCCACCCTGAGCAGCTGGAGAGGGCGGTACCTTCCATCTGCATGGGGAAGTCAGGAGGGCAGCCAGTGCTGTGAGCTGGAGACCCTATGGCCGAGCACTGCCTGCAGTGCCTTGGGAACATGAGCTGCCTGGTGCCCATCAAGACTCCAGCAAGGCGACCCTGGGGCCTTTGGTACACAGCTAAATTCACTGGCCCAGAAAGATAGAGAGGTTTGAGTGGCCCCATTTCCATTTTCCCAGGTCTGTCCCAGACTTGACTTCCAGAGTCTCATCTGAAGATTTCATTACAAATCAAAGCATCATTCTTTTTCTAAAAACACACTGGACTGCAGCGACCAGTGTCCCTGCCTCCTGTGATGAGCTAGGTGACAAGAGTCCTTGAACAGAGACTGAATTTGAACTGATCAGTGGCATTTGGGGGTTGGAAAACTGTTCCAAAGCCAGCTAATTTATAATGTCATAATGGCTAGACTGGAAGACCCAAGAGGATAGGCTGTTTCTTGGCTTTTTATTCCATCTGTTTTAAGAAGGAGAAAGAAAACACCAAGTGTCACATCCGGCTGATGAGCTTTCAGAGATGGACCTGCCCCTGCCAGACCATCAGGAGACTGCGGCTCATCCTTCAGCCCAAGCCCCTTGCTTCCCAAAGACCTCGGCAGCTGCTACAACTCCTGTCCTTTGTCCTCTGCTCCTGCAGTTGCTGAGTTCTGGCTCTAGCTAATTTGCAGAGGACACCTGTTCCTTAATGAGCCCCAGCCCTAGGTCTGCATCTTCATCTGAGCTCCCACCGATGCGTGAACTTGCAGCTGGTGCAAGGCTGCTATTTGGCAGTCTATCTATTGGCTGCAATGCTGTGGGCCCTGAGTAGTGTGGTCAGTCTGTGCTCCTCAGTATGAAAAGGAAACGTCCTAGCCACCATCTAGCTGTGGGTATCATCGCTGTTGGTCAAATCTTCCAAAGAGCCCTTTGGCACCTACTGTCCCCAGGATTGGGTATGAGAATACTAAATGAGGGTGGACCTTCATTCAGACTCCAGGTGCCAGTTCCTTATCCCTTGGTCAGCCTTAAAGGAGTGTATGCCTAACCTCTTATTCAGGAATGCCTGCAGCAACCAGAATTCCCTCTCTTGGGTTTCTACATGGTGGGGTCTCCTTGTCCTGGTATTTTGACAAGCATGCACTGAGGAGAAGGAGGATGAGGATAGATCAGGCCTCTAACAAGCACTCCTGTACTTGAGGTCTGCAGCTGCAGGATTTTCTGTGCTGACCTCGGGAACAGTTCTGCTACTCCTGCTGCCTTTCTTTTTTCTTTTTTCCTTTTTTCTTTTTTCCAGTCTTTTTTGAGGTGGGGTTTCACTATATGGTTAAGGCTGGCCTTGAACTCACTTTGTAGCCCAGGCTGGCCTCAAATTCACTGTGATCCTTCTGCCTCAGCCTCCCAAGAACTGTGATTACAGGCATGCACCACCACTCCCAGTTTCCAGCCCCTTTCTGTGTCATGAAATCCTCTAGAGATCAGTCATTACTAGGTTTCTCAAATGACATCTGACTCCTGCATAAACCATCTGGCAAGAGTTCTGCCCCTCAAACGTAGAGTTTTCCAATGGCTCACAGGTCAGAGGTGAACCACCCAAACCCCCTGGGCACAACAGGAATCCAGTTTCCAAGGACCCATGGTTGTCTGGAAATATTTGTGGCAAGTGACTTTGTGTTTATCCTTCCACCTGTCATCCCCTTCTCCATCCTTCAAAAGAGAAATTCATCAGTGGAAAGTTTCCCTGAAGTGGTAATTTTCCTAAATGACTTCCTGACGGTGCTGCATACAGACTGGCTCAGCCAGAGGTGGTGGTTGCGTGTGTGTCTTAGCTACTGCATCCCAGCTCTGCTCTCTTGGCCTGCAAGACCATAGAGAGGCTGCCCTTGCTTTAGCAAGAGAGCCCCCTTGCTCTGACTTTCCCTGTCACCCCAGCCTAAGGGAAATGCTTCTCCTTCCTCCTCGACTGAATGGAGGGAGGAAGGCTGGTTCAGAGGACCCCAGCAGAAAGCTCTTTCCAGAAATCTCCTAGCCCTGGTGGCTGCCAGGATGCCTTCACCCACCCCCAGCTGATTAGAACCTTATCCTTAAGCGGCACTTGATTCCCTCTGTCATTCATCTCACCGTGATAATGGACTTGGATAAGAGGTCACAGCTTCTCCCACA
Organism: Dasyprocta punctata; assembly: GCA_004363535.1. Lineage (NCBI taxonomy): Eukaryota > Metazoa > Chordata > Mammalia > Rodentia > Dasyproctidae > Dasyprocta > Dasyprocta punctata. The sequence continues at coordinate 31,404 of RJWM01005067.1, read as the reverse complement.
TCCTGCTCTCCTTGTGGTGGGGGCAGGGCGGGCTCACCCCCTTCTGTGGAGCTCCTGCCTGCCTGCCTGTCACAGGACTGGCCCCAGGCTCAGCAGCTGTGACAAATCCACCCAAAGCACAAGGCTAGAGCCGGTCTCCCCGCAGTGGGCCCCTCTCCCTACCTTCAGGCTTCCGTGCCGTCTGCCGCGTCTCTGGTGAGTGTCATTAGCATTAACGTGATAAAATGGCACAGTGTAAATGTTAATAAGGTCTGACGCCTCGCCTGCTTCCGAGTAGCAGATTGCAAATGGTACCATCCTCTTAACTCCAGCAAGCTGCTTTTAATTCCTCTACTCCCTGAGCAACCAATGTGGCATGGAAAGCCTGCCCCCGACTCCCTTCTCCATTGACTGGACCATGTTCACCCTGATTTCTTCTGCAGAGAGGGTCCCATAGACCAGTTTTATAAGACAGTTCTTGCTACCAATCTTCTTTTTTTTTTAAACACTTTCTCCTGTTCTTTCAAGAGTAGCAAACTGAGAAGGACCAGGGTATAACACCCATCTCCCTGCCTGGCTCCCAGGCCCTCTCCCAGGCTTCGTCACCCCCAATCTTTCTAGGTGTGGCACCTTTTCTCCTCTGAGTCACCCTGGTAGTCTCTGGCTCCTGTTCTCCAGGCTTCCCCTTCCAGTTAAGCCGAAGATGTGAATGATGTGTGGCATCCTGATTAATGCTTTTCTCCAAGCCCTTCCAGAGGGGCTTCTTCTCTCCTGAGCTGTCTTAGCAGAGGCCCCGTGCACCCTCCCCACCATGTCTTTCCTCACAGTAGTGGCCAGGGCATGTCCGGGGTTCCTTCTGGATCCTCGTCTTGTTGCCGTTTTGTACCTAATCTGCACTCCCAGCCAGCGCTGTGCTGGACCCAGCGCCTGCCAGAGAGCAGAGTAGAGGGGGTGGCGCCCCTTGGTCAATGCCTGGGCCTTGCACAGGAAGTGCTGTAGCATCTGAACAGCAAGTGTGAACGGTGGCAGAGACCAGGGCTCTGGACTTTCTCTTCCACCCTGGCACTGGGCACTTAGCCATGGCAATGCAGCCGGACACAGGGAACCTCCGGCCGGCCAGGTGTGCTCTGGTGTTAGCACGGGTTCTCCTTTCCTGTGGACAAGGGCTATGTGCACGCACTGTTCATTCCATGGCACCACATGCTAGGCAGCCACCCCTGCGTTTTCTCACGTCTCTTTTCCTCCCCCAGGCTGTCTTCACACTCCTCCTGGGACCGTTCACCTTCTTTGACGTCCAGAAGACCAAGTACCTGCAGATCCTGACCTCTTTGATGAGATGGATCGGTGAGTCCGAGAAATGTCACTGTTCTTGTCCTTCTGCCCATGTCCCATCCTCCACTTCTTCCATGAGGCCAAGCAAGCTCCCAGCGCTGCTGACTGGGTATTGCTGACATGGCCTGCCCGGTCCTCCAGCCTTTCCAGAGGGCAGGAGCTGCTGCTCTGCTTGCCCTTTCCTGTTGGGGAACTGAGCACTCAAAAAAAAAGATAAGTGACTTTTTCAAGGTCATGTTGCATCGATGAGCTGGGCTAGAATCCCGCCTGCTGATTCTTTGGTCAGACTCCTTCCTACGCCACACCGGGTTACCACCAGCCCACAAGTTGGCCTGGGTTGGGCTGTGTGCCCTGGAGGCCCAGGAGCAACAGTACTGAGCTTCTTGTGGGTCCACCATGCCACACAGCTATAAAACCCAGTGGCGGCAGCTACTCACTGCCCCCCAAGTCCTGGACCACCAGAGTGAAAGGCACCCCACCCACAGCAGGTGCTAACTGACCAGTCCACACCAAGTAAGAGCACTGCTGTCCTCAGCTCTGCAGTCGAGGGTCTCTTCCCCCTACACCAGGTTAGTCGTAGGAAGTTTGTTCACTGCTGTCATACCATCTTGCCAAGCACCTAAGGGAAGGAACCAGCTGCTAATGTCACTGGCCCAAGGACAAGAGGATGTGGGGTTCTTGCTCCTCTGGCATGTGCTGCAACATCTGTTAGATACTTACTTTGTTGTACCTGAAAGCAAAGAAGGCTGACTGGGTATCATGGTACACACCTGTAGTCACAGCACTCAGGAGGCTGAGGCAGGAAGATTGCTTGAGCTTGGGAGTTCAAGGCCAGCCAGGACAGCATGAATAGACCCTATCTCAAAAAGAAAAAAGAGCCAGGCATGGTGGCACACGCCTTTAATCCCAGCACTCGGGAGGCTGAGGCAGGAGGAGCATTGTGAGTTCGAGGCCGGCTTGGGCTACAATGTGAGCACAAGGCCGGCCCGAGCTACATAGTGCGACCCTGCCTCAAAAAACCAGGACTGGGAGTTTGGCTCAGTGGTTTAAGTGCCTTCCCTGGCAGGTACGAGGTTATGAGTTCGATCCCCGGTGCTGCAAAAAAAAAAAAAGAAAGAAAGAAAGAAAAGAAAAAAGAAAACCCAGGTGTGGTAGCCTACATCTGTAATTACAGCACTCAGGAGGCTGAGACAGGAGGATTGCAAGTTTGAGGCCACTCGAGCAACTTAGCAAGAGCCTGTTTCAAAAAGGGGCAGAGATGGGAATAAAAGTGTAAAGCCCATCCTGCCATTTAAAAAAAAACATAATAAATAATAAAAGCAAAGACCTTTGCTGTTCTAGAGGGTCTGGACCCAGTGCATGTGTTCAGGCACCAAGAGCTGCCCTGCCCCTGGCATGGGAGTTCCAGAGGAATCTGCCTGCTGTCCCCAGCCTCCTTTCCCACCCCAGGTGCCTCTTCCTCTCCTCAGGACCAGGTGCCCACTGCCCTGGTTCCCTGCAGGATCCAGACTAGGTGAGGATGTGCCAAGGATGGTTTCCACCCAAATGACTCCTGGCCTCTCCAGTCCCCAGTGTGAAGAGCCACTGAGCACACAGGAACCCTGGTGTCCTCGGTGGGAAGGGACTTTCTGCTCAGGCAGCTGGCCCACCTTTCCGTGCAGCCCCAGGCTCCCGCTCCACCGTGAGGGCCACGTGTGCTTATCCCAAGCCGTTCACCAGTCAGCACCCTCTTCCTGCTCTCGGTCCATCCTCATAAGGACACAGAAGCAGGACCAAGGGCAGTTCTGAGGCGCTGAGGAGGCCCCACAGCAGTGTATCCTCTGGGAACACGGATGGGGCAGAATTCCTGGTCTGTCCCATCCACAGATTCTGACTACATGCTCACCAATAGAGTGTGTTCCTTTTCATCCAGTCCAAAGCCCCAGGGTCAGTTAACACAACCACCTGGGAGGAAATGAAAACTTGTTACTTAGAGCACGAGAGTCATGTGAGCCCCACGGACAGGTGATGCTGGGATGGATCCCAGCAGCTAGCAGAGATTCATCTAGAAGTTGGGGTCAGCAGGAATGAGAAACATAAGACTGTCCTTCTTTTTCTCTCCTTATGTAAAGTATTTTCGAGCCCTGGTGATCTCCAGGAGTTTTCTGAGTGAGCAGGATCTGGAGAAGGATGTTCTTCTCCACCCTCACCTCCCTGGCCTAACTCGGAGTCCCTGACTCTGGCAGCCCCTGAAAACCTGGCCACTGCCCTATTTACTACATAAGTGGTAAGAAGGAGCTTAGTAAGCCCTGGCCTGAAAGCTGGGGTCTTTCCTGTTCTCCTCCCCTGGCCAGGAGGACAGGTGAAGAGATGCATGTGTTTTCGCTGGTGTGATGGATTCCCCTGTCAGGCTGTGGGGGGAGGACTGCTGGATAATGACAGTTAGTGACTTTAGCAGCACTGTTAAGTGCAATCAGTTCCTCTCTGCATCTGGCAGGTAATACATTCGTTCATCTTCAAGTGGAAGCTTGTGAAAGGGAAAGGAGGAAGCTGATGGCAAATAAAGGTCCCCACAGACTCAAGTCCCAGACTAGAGTCAGAGGTTCCAGCAGGCCCAGGGTCCTAGAGGGTGACTTCCAACAGCCCTTGCCCCATTTTCATCCTCTCCTGTCCCAGAATCTGGCTCAGAGTGGAATCAGCAATCCAAGAGCTTTAAAAAATTCACCACTGCTCTTTCCCAGCAGTGGGCTGCCCATCCGCCCGTGATGCGATGCTGTTTTGCCTCCCCTGCTCGCACAGAGCAGCCCCAGCCATGCAGGTGGACTGTCTCCAATGCCCCTGCCTCGGTGGGAAGAGATCCAACCCCCACCTAGGGTTCCTGGGGCCCTGAGAGGCAGCCCCCTGCAGCACCACAGTGCCAGGTGACCGTGGCCCCGAGGGAGGCTCTGGGTGAATCAGGTGCCTGGGCAGAAACCGGCTGGTGAAGGTCATGGACATTCGTCTGTTGGTGGTGCTGTAGTGGTCTTGGCATGTTGTCTTTGCAGCTGTTTGTTCTTTCCCTTTGATCTGAGATATAATCAAGTATCAGGAGCCTCCCTAGGGAACTGCTGTGGGTGACAGTATGAGAAGTCACTTTTGTCCATGAGACACGCAGACCCCTGAGCTTGGAAAGCATGCACCCCTGGTAGCACAGCCACTTGGGAAAAAGGAAGACTGCCTGATTCAGTAAAATGAACCATAGCATGCCAGGGCTCGGCTCCCAGCTGGGGCAGTGGCACCGCCTCGGCCTTTCTCTCCCTAGGCTGGATGTGGGTGTCTTCTTCTGTGGCAAATCAGCGGCGGGGGGGGGGGGGTCATGGACTTCTCCCCAGAGCCACCCACCAAATACCACCAAGTGAGCAGCCTTGTTTGTGGGAGCATCCTCAGTCTGCCTGCTGGACATTTGCAGGCCAGCTCGGAATGGGGGCTGGACCCCACCAAGGGTATCCCTCTCTTGAGCCAAGCTCACCCCCAGCAGTTTTTCTAGAGCATCGTAGAGGCAATGGTCTTAGAAGCCCCACTTGTCTTCTCAAGCCTCTGCCAAGTTATCAGTAAGCAGCAAATTCCCTTTTCATTTTGCCTTTGAAAAGCAGCTGTGTGGCCTGACCCCCCATGACCCTCCCTTCCACACCCCTGCCTGGCACATGCCCTTCCTCTTCCCTCTCCCCAGATGAGGGCTGTGCCTTTCCAACAGCCAAGTAGGGAGCTCAGGGTGGCAATAAGCTGGCTTGGGTTCCAGGGAGACAAAGGGGAAGAATGAGCACCAAAGGGACCGGAAAATCATGAATAACTGTGTTGAGCCGGAAACTTTCTTGTGCTTAATTAGGAATTTGTTTTGCCATCTGTTGAAATGAAGCCGGGGAGATTGGAGCTCCGCCCCCACCCAGCTCTTCCAAAGAACCTCAGGCCAACCCTCTTGTGCTGCCCAAGTGGGACTTAACAAGTTAAGGGACTTTGCAAATAGCCACTTGTCCAGGGAAAATGTCAAAGTGTAAAAGACAAGTGTCAGTGTTGATTCTGATGTGGCCCCAAATGAATTCCGGGGATGCCAGGCTGGTCGGTTTGGGTACCTGAACTGCAGATACCTCTGAATTCAGATGTGCAAGGACAGTCTCAGTTCACTGTCCCCAGCAAGTGAGAGCATTAGCAGCTCAGACGTCTGGCCCCCTTGGCCTCTCAGTCAGCTCCCCCAGGCAGCCTCTCCAGGTCAGCCCCAAGTGTCGGAGCAGAGAGCTTTGGCCATGGTGACTGGTGCTGCCCCTCCTGGTTGCCACACTGCGCCCCTCACCTTGTTCTCTTTGATGTGTGGGTCAAACGGCATCTATGCCATACAAGACACTAAGCCCCACTGAGCTGTTTGAAACTGTAGTGGGAGCCACAGTGAGAATCACCATCATTGCAACTCAGCTGGCTGTCGCATCCCAAGAGAAGCCTTACACTGAACCTCTCTGGAGGCCAGCCAGGAGGTCAGGGACATGACCTCAGCCACATCCAGAAACGGTGGTGGGGCATGGGGTCCGTACTGGGTGCCTGAGGGGAGATCCATGCAGCCTGGCCTCGCCACGCCCCCACTGTGGTTCCTTGGTGCACACAGGTAGGGGACCCCTCCCTCTACCACCTCTGCCACCTTCAGGGAAGCGCAGTCTGTGAGAAATGAGAAGCAGCCAATCTTCTGGGCATCTTTGCTGGAGAATGGCCAGCCCCTAGCTCTGTCAGCAGCGGGTGGACCAGGACGCAGGAGAGAGGCAGCCAAAGCACCATCCTGCTGGGACAGGCCCAGCAGCCGTGGCCTCGGATACTGAGCCATAAGCAAGCAGACCCTCGCGTGGCAGCTGTTCCCACCCTGGATGCCCAGGGCGGGGCTTTGGGGCTGGAAGGGGCCATAGAGGCATCATTACTTCAGTCCTATTATGTACATTCCCGCAGGCTCCTGCAGATCTCTCCCGCTTGGGGACCTGAACAGCTGGCTCAGCTCGTGGTGCCCATTTAGTGTTATTAAAACCAGATTCTTTCTAATAAAGGCTGCTGTGGAGCACAGCCACCCCGCGCAGGTCCCGGCTGTCCAGGACCCACAGGGCGCCCTCCCCTCTGCTTGTGGATTCAGAGCAGACACCGAGTGTTTTTCTGTCTCCACGTTCCCCTCAAAGTGGGTCAGACACCGTCCTCTCCAGGCATCCGTGGAGAAGCTAGAGCCTGCCTGGTGAAGTTGCTCAGCCCTGTCTCCCCACCCCACCCCCAAGTGCCCCAGATTGTTCTCCAAGCCACAGGGAGAGGTGGGACTTGGTAGTGGTGGGAAGCAAGCCGGAGGTCCCCACAAGGAGCCTGTCACCTGGGAACAATGGGCCCTCTGGTTTTTACCAGTCCCCAGGCCCACGACTGGTGCCTATGAGGGGACCTCCCAGGGGGACTGCTCCAATCTGTCGCCACCAGCAGCCAGGGGTCTGGTGAGCCTTGGCCTATTTGTTGCCCACAACTGCCAACTGCCATTCGAATTCTTTCACAGCCACTCACTGGCACTTCTCAGAAGTTCGGGACAGACCCTGCCTCCCTGATGCAGGTGGCCTGTCCCCGCATCCCTCTCACAAGCTGCCAGCCCTCCAGCTTCTGTAGCCTTTGGGCTGCTCTTCAGGGCTCTCGGTCTGTTCAGGGCCCTGCCTTTACTCCTTCAAGTAAAGGGAATCCAGAGAAACCTGGGCATGTATTTCATTTCGGTCTATTCTTGCTTTTCTAGAAGTGCGTTCTGCAAACACAGAGGTCAGTTTATAGAAAACAAAACCAGTTTCTGCACTGAGGCTGTTAGGATAAAGCGGGCCTTTAATTAACCTTTACTGGAGAGTAGCCAACCGCATGCCAGCATATCACGCCTCCGTCAGAATCAATCAGGACCGACCAGAGTGTTCTGCTGGCCACGCCGCTCCCCTGGGCAGCCCTTGTCATCAGCAGCTCTGACCTGCGTGGGGCCAAGACTTGTGCCAATCTGGCCACCAGATGGGGACTCCTGTTCTGCCAAGGAGCTCCATGGACGCTGCTGAGACAAGGGAGGATAAGTCCCAGATCGCCTGTGCTCAGTGCCTCAAGGCGCCTAGCCCCGTGGTGGTTACAGGCCCGGCTTCAGTGGAGGATTGGGCCTCACTTGGACGTGCAGAGCCACTGTGAGCCACAGCAGCGCGGGAGCTCCAGCACTCAGGTTGAGACTGGGGGATCCAGAGGTCTTTTTCTAGGAATCAGCCCTCCCTCTCCTCCCCCTCCTCCCTCTCCCCTCCTCCTCTTCCTCCCTCATCATCTTCTCTCTTTCCTGGGCTTTCTCTGTAACTAGCTGGCTGCTCAGGAGGAAGGGGCCAAGCGACTTTCAGGGTAAAAAAGTGACAGTGTCTGAGATTTTGTTTTCAGTCTTCAGGAAAGAGATTAATCAGCCGGCGGCAGAGGCCCCAGCTCTGACTTCCCCGTGGTTACAAACTGAGCTGCCCTGACAGTTTAGGCATGAAAAATGGAGGCGAGACCTCCCAGGCACCACCTGCATGCTCCCAGGATGGGGAAAGGTGAAGGATGAGAAAGCCAGAACCCTTGATTTCATACTGAGACGTGATGGCTGCAGAGACGCACACTTGCCCTGCACTGTTGCCCACGCCCTGCCACAGGGAAAGAGGACAGCTCTGCCCTGGGCCCCTCAGGGAGCCTCACTTAGGCATGGGAATGAACCCAGCCCTAGGAAGTGGCCAAACTGTCAGTCACTGTACCCGCGTCACTTTTCTCCCTTCCATACCACCATGTCATTGCCTTTTTTGTTTGTTTGTTTGTTTGTTTGTTTGTTTTGATTTGGTTTGGTTTTGGTTTTGGTTTTGGTTTTGGTTTTGGTTTTGGTTTTTGAAGATAGGGTCTTGCTGTATAGCAAGGCCCAGCCTTGAACTCACAATCCTCTGCCTCAGCCTCCAAGGGTTACAGTGTTGGGGTTACAGGCATGTATCACTGTATCCAGCTCTGCTATTTCCAATTTTAAAGGCAATGTAATAGTCCACCCCAAGATTGCACACTTAGACGAGTTGTCGCTGGGCACAGTGGCACAAGCTTATAATCCTAGCTAGTCAGGAGGCTGAAGCAGAAGGATCTCATTTGAGCAGTTTAGCAACGCCCTGGCTTAGAATAAAAAGGGGCTGAGGATGTAGCTCAGTAGTAGAGTGTCCCTAGATTTGATCCCCAATACTGAAAACAAGAAGAGAAAAGGAAGAGAAAAAAGGAAGGAGGAATAGAGGGAGGGAAGGATAGAGAAAGAAAAGAAAAGAAAAGAAAAGAAAAGAAAAGAAAAGAAAAGAAAAGAAAAGAAAAGAAAAACCAGAGTCAGGAGTTGAAACCAGTGTAACTTGAGAATTTGAACTTGTTGGTGGGGGCGGGAATCTTCCTCCTCTTTCGCCATTTCCAAGACCTGGCAACTTCCCGGGCTTCACTCATACCTCCACCTGCAGGCTCCTGTCTGCCCCTCCTGTCTCCTACCAGGTGTGGCTCTTGTTTTTGTTGTTTGTTCTGATTATTCAAGGAGCAAATGCCCAGTCACCGGTTCCTGTGTTTAGTGCTGAGAAGCTGTGGTGGCCCCAGGGGTTCTCAGCTCAGGCCGATGTTACCCTGTCAGCCCCACCCAGCTTAGGGGAGAGACAGACCTGCACCCCTGCCCTCTGTGAGAGCCATGCAGCAGTGAAGGGCAGAGCTGGTGCCGAGTCCTTCCCCAGATCCAGCTTCCTGAGTTCCAGTTCCCGAGCTGGTGACAGCCACACACCAGCCATTTGTTATCATTAGCCCTGGCATGTTGATTCTCTGCTCAGAGAAGAGAACACCATCCTCCCGACAGCCACCTTGACAGATGGCCTCCTTTTGTATGCGCCAGGGCTGGAGCCAGAGCCACACGCAAGGCTTGGAGAACAGCATGAGGTCGCCTCAGGGACATGAGGGCCCAGGGTCAGAGGTCAGGGAGTTGAGGGGGCGGCTCTCCTGGAAGCAGCCCTGCCGAGGAGAGGCGCAGTGCAGTGCCTGGCTGGTGGGAAGAAGTGGGCCACGGATGCTGGGAAGAGGTTGATTGGATTTCTGAAGTTTTGGGACAGGACCCCTTGGGAAATGAGGGTCTTATGACCTATTGGACAAGCTTAATAACCAGCTCCAAGACAGGAAGCCAGGGGTGTATTGGACCTGCCTTGGGAAGAGAGATTCTAGTTTCCAGAGCCTGCCTTGTGGAGGGAGTTGTGAGCCAGGAGCTGTAGACAAAAACATATGTGCATTATGGAGCACTTGCTGGATTCCTCAAAAGTGATCATCCAACCTCTGAGCCACAGCCTGAGACACCTGCTTATCCTTCATTTGGTCCCAGCAAGAAGTCACTTGTGTGAGGTGTTGGCCCCGTCGTGGCTTAGCCTGGCCAGTAAGGCCCTGTTCTCCTTCCTGCTGCTCGGGGGCTGCTCAGGAAGCAAGGGGTTCAGGAGAGAGGTGAGTTTTATTTACTCTCAGCCTCCTCTAAATCAGCATCACCTTTGGCAGGTGATCAGAATGATGTTGGCCCACCTGTCGTACCAAGGAGAAAGGCCTCGAGGACAGACAGACAAACAGTGCCACAGTGGCTTCTTATCCCGCAAAAGAAGAAGGGATGGGGTTCTCTGGAGGGCAGCACTTCTCTTCTGACCTCTTTAAGAAATTCACAATGTCTCCCTTCAATGCTGTGAGATTGGGTCCTGGTGTGAAATGCCACCGTGACCACCATGCTCACAGTTTGTAGCCTGCGCTTCATGGAAGCTGACATTAACAGGAAACCACGGCCTCCCTGGCTTCTTCTCAGCTCCCAGAACTGGATGCGCTTTTGCCAAGTGATGAAAGCCGTCCTGGTCTTACGGTGGGCAGGTAGGCCTTGTGCGAATTTTACTGGCACCCTGATGTCTCCAGGCAGGCAAGAAAGATGCCACCTCTGTCTGAGTGGCTGCCTGAGCCCAGAATCTGCGCCTCTTTTTGTCTCAGCTCCCGAGATAATGACTTGCCTTCTGCACCTGTCTGTCTTTCTCCCTCTCAAGGGGAGGGCTGTGCCTCAAGGTGAATCAATATGGTGAGGCCAGCTTGCGGAACTTAGATCAGCTGTCAGAAGTCTGTGTGCAAACAACATACAGCATCACATGGACTTAGCGGCCTGGAGCCTGGGAAGGGACCTGGGAGGGCACCTGACTCCTTGTTGCTACCCTATAGTGAGCGCCTCCTCCCCTAAACCAAGAGAAGGTTGTGACCACCACAGACTCAGGGAATGGAACAGCCAAAAAGTCCTTGCAGTCCCTTCTGACTTGGGGTCTCTTCTGTGACCTCCCTCCAACCAGGTAATCTTCTGCTCTTTGTCTTGGACACCCTCTCTGGGATGTTATCATGCACCCTGTAGCTAATGTGACTGTTAGCCAGTTCTTCGTTTTGTTGTTATTATCTTCTGTATCCTCCACTGTTGTTTCCCTGGACTACAGTTCCCAGGAGGAAGGGGCCCATGGCTGTCTTCAGCAGCTGTCCCCAGGTGACCAGAATAGTGCTAGCACTCAACTGACGCACTACATCTTTGTTGAGTGAATGGGATGAGTGAGTGGGTGATCCTGATTGAGCCTTGGGTTACACAGAACCAGCACAACTGCCTCTACCTAGGCTTCTACTCATCAGATACTAGAAGAGCGGTCTCCTGCCCCCTTGTCACCCTCCAGCTCAGTCTGCCCAGGCCCAGCAGTCCTCATGTGACATGATGTCAGGCCTCACCAGCTTCTCACCTCTGAGTCCTCCCCGGCTCCTTGCTGCGTCTCCTCACCTCTTGGAGTGTGACTTCCAGTGTAGAATGCAGGTAGATGTGATAGGGAAGAGAATTAGGACCAGCCTCGCCCTTGGGGGACTGCAGAGTCTGCTGAGTGACAGACCCTGCCACATCAGGTGGGGAAGCCCAGGATGGCTGGGGATCGCTCAGCGCTCTGTCCCATCTCCACGTCCCTCTGTGCTTCTTGCACAGCCCCCAGGCTGGACAGGAGCTGGTGTGGTGCAGGCGACTGAGCCCCGAGCACCACTGACCACTCGGAGCCACACTCCTGCTGCACCCTGTGGCGATGTCTGTCGCTCAGAGCCTGCCACCCTCATTTCACCTTGATTTATGAGCAGCCCTGATGAGTTTTTGGAGCAGCTGTCTCCCAGGGATGGGGTGATCAATCTCGGAGATAGCTGTTGTACCCTGCTCCTCCAGCACCCAGGGGAGGGAGGTGACAGGGACAAAGGAGTGCGCTACCAGGGATAGTAGGGTTAGGCCTGTACCCCTCATCTTGGGACCCCTGCAGGTCCATGTCCCCCACCTTTTCACTTCCTTCCCTTCCCCTTTTCTCTGTCTATCCAGCAGAAACCAGGTAAAGGTGTACGAATTTCCTTGGAACTTGCCTGTTTGGAGGCTGGGCCAGAATACCTCCCTTCCTCTGCACACCCCGAGGACAGCCAGTGCTGCCTTCCATGTGCCTTCGTGGGGGAGCTGAAGGGCCTGCCTGGGGTTGGCTGGGGTCACCCTCGGGCCTCACCAATGCTTCCACCCAACATGGGGCAGGTGTTCTGGCCTTATTCTCATAGACCCTCCCGCCCTGGCGAGCCTGGCCCATCCAGGCCCTTACCTGGGAGCCACCACTCCATGAAGTGGCCATTTTTCACCACCCCTGGAGCTGCCTCCCAAGAGACTTCTGGCATCTTCTTTTCACTTCTGGATGGCTACAGACATCAAGTCCTCAAGGGCAGATTTGGTTTGGAAATATTCTTTTTCATGAGGATTGAGAGAACCCATTGGGAACCTGACCTATGTAGTAACATTAATCAAAAGATTATGAGATACTTTTTTTGAGAGAGAGAAAGCGAGAGAGTCCGTCTCACTGTGTAGCCCTGGCTGACCTCAAACTTGTGGTCCTCCTGCCCTAGCCTCCTGAATGCTGCAATTACAGGTATGCCACCACTCACAACTAAAATACATCTTATCACCCATTGCTATGGCTTTGGAGGCCATCCTGAAAGTTCTAGAAGATATCCTACATCATCACTGGCATAAAGACGGAGCCCCCTAAGATAGCTGCTTTGGAGGACCTGTTTATTCAGGTGGGGGAGGTACACAGGTATGTGATTTATAAAGTCAGTCTCATTGCTCTGGAAATCTACTTCATAACTTTGTAATAAAGAAAACCCCAGTCAGGGCTGTCCAGAAAGCCTCCCTGAATAACCAAGCGAGTTTCCACCTGTATCTTCTCCAACTTCCTGGAGATTTAGGGCTGGGAAGGCGGGGAGGCAGACAAACACTAGCTGCCATCTGGGCTGAAAGGAATTATGTGTGCACATCTAAACAGCCAGCGTCTCCCTGCCTTCTTGCCTGCTCACCGGACCCAGAGTCCAAGGCCAAGGTCAAGCAGGGAAAAAAAAAAAAGACAGCTCAGGGATTTCTCCGCTGGCCTCTTCCCAAATCTGCGTCAGCTTTGCCGAGGGCCTGGAGCAGGGCCATGAGTGGTAGAGGCAGAGCAGAATGTGAATCTTACCTTGCAGCAGCTGCCCCCTTGGCCTGGGCCTAGTGACTGCCTATGGTGGCACAGCCTCCTGGATAACTGGTCAAGTAGCCCTCTTGGGAGGTAGTTCCAGGGGTGTTGAGAAATGGCCACTTCATGGAGTGGGGGCTCCCAGGTAAGGATCTGGAGGGGACAGGCTCAGGAAGGGCGGGTCTAGGAGAATAAGGCCAGAACACCTGCCCTGTGTTGGGCAGAGGGGCTGGAGAGACCCGAGGACAACCCCAGCCAACCCCTACCTGGCCCTGCTCAGTAACCCTTGTAACCTTCCTCAAACCCCAGACTCCCCTCCCAGCTAACTTGTGCCTGTTTTCCCACATCTTGCAGCCCAGCTCTTCCTCACAGACCTCTGCCAGGCACAGCCTTCCTGCAGCCTCCCCAGGAATCTCTGATTGCCCAGGGCCTAGGCTGAGACTCAAGGAACTAGGTGGCTGCTGCCCCTTGACTAGCCAGGACTGGGAAGATTTGTGATTGTCTGGAGTGACAGGAGTGGTGGGCTGGAGCGGACTGTGAAAGGTGGAAACAAATCATCTTTTTTATTGGCAATTTTCACAGGGCTGTTCCCTCGCTCCGCTCCTATCCCCGACAGTGTCAGGCAGTTCTGATTAAAAATAATAGATGATTTTTCCCTGCTCTCCATCATCACTGTGGAAAGACAGTGGGTCCCGGCAGAATGACTCCTTCCTCCCAGGAACCAGGGATTGTGTTGGACCCCAAAGGAGACCACAAAGGTCCCCTGCCTTCCCACCACACACACGCACACACACACACCCAAAAGCCCTGAGCCTCTGCCAGGGCTGGCGGGAGCTGCCCGCTGGGTGCTGCTGGCCCACCGTTCTTCACACTCAAAGTGTCACACCTTCCCGTGGCTTTATCTGAGGAACCAGGGCACAGGCTGGAGGGGCTGTGAGCTCTGTTCTGAGCAGAGACGGTGGGGCTTTGCAAGCTCCAGTGATAGGGACACTAGTGGTCTCTGTGCGTGCTGAGTAGCTAACCGTGACAGTTCTGGGTAAGGGCTGGATAGCAGGCAGAGAGGTCAGAGAACCACAGAAAGGTCTAGAAGCACCATTTCTGACTGCCAGGGATCCTTGTCCATAGGTCACTCGGTGCTTCCTGAAGAACACTGCTGGGTGCGGGCTTTTCACTTGGCCACCTGCAAGGAGCATGTTCTGGTGGACAGACTGGCGGGCCAGGTCCAGGCGGCAGGCCCGAGAGCGAGGCTGTTGTACAAGGCTGTTGGGTGAAGCCAGCCCTGTCTCTGTCCACGGTGGAAGCTCTTCCTTCTCTGAATAATGTCACAAGTCCTCTTCTGCTTCTGCAGCAAATCCCCTGTCTCCTGCCTGTTCCACAAGGCCCAGGAGAACAGAGCCATGTGCCATTGGCCTCCAGCCTTATTGGCAGCAGCTCAGCACTGCCCCTTGGTGCCGGTTCCTCCCTGGAGTGGCCACTGGGCTCTCCTGCCTCCTCTGGTCCTGGGCATCCACCTCTGCACAGCATTCCTACCTCTTTGCTCTCAGCAGATCTAGCAAATTCTCTGTACCCTTCTGCCCTCAGCCCCCCACCAGCTGCCCAGATAGACATCCTTAAAACCAAGGGCAGAAAAAGGAACATTAATGCAGACCCAGCCTGGTCCCCGTCAGGATCTGGCAGAGGCCTCGAGAGAGTCTTGGGGCTGGGGGAGGGGGGTGGTGGGAGCTACTTCACCCTGCAGATCACCCCAGCACCTCCCCACTCCGGAACATGCCCAGTCTCCCCCTCCACTGGAGAAGAAGAGAGAACAAAATATGGAGAGGGATGCATGGGACAGTGATTAAGTTCAGCAGCCACTGTTGAGCTGCCTCAGAACATGGCTTTAGAGTCACATGAATCTACATTTAAAGATTCTTTCTCACGTGGCTCTGGGCCCCCCCACACCAGAAACTGTTTGAAGCAGGGTGATACGGTCCCCACCAGCTGACTGCCCTGTCTTGTTTCCCAGCTTTTGCCATCATGATCGTGCTGGCCCTGGTCCGAATCGGGAAGGGGCAAGGAGAGGGGCACCCAGCCCTGGCTGACTTCTCAGGGGTGCGGAACCTGTTTGGGGTCTGCGTCTACTCCTTCATGTGCCAGCACTCGCTGCCGTCGCTCATCACCCCCGTCTCCTCCAAGCGCCACCTCACACGCCTGGTTTTCCTGGACTACATGCTGATCCTGGCCTTCTACGGCCTCCTGTCCTTCACTGCCATCTTCTGCTTCCGTGGTGACAGCCTCCTGGACATGTACACACTCAACTTTGCCCGCTGTGATGTCGTGGGCCTGGCCGCCGTCCGCTTCTTCCTGGGCCTCTTTCCTGTCTTCACCATCAGCACCAACTTCCCCATCATCGCCGTGACCCTGCGCAACAACTGGAAGACGCTCTTCCACCGCGAGGGCGGCACATATCCGTGGGTGGTGGACCGCGTGGTGTTCCCCACCATCACCCTGGTGCCCCCTGTGCTGGTGGCCTTCTGCACGCATGACCTGGAGTCCCTGGTGGGCATCACGGGGGCCTATGCGGGTACCGGCATCCAATACGTCATCCCCGCCTTCCTGGTATACCTCTGCCGCAAGGACACTCAGCTGGCCTTTGGCTATGGGACTGTCAACAAGCACAGGTCCCCATTCCGCCACACATTCTGGGTGGGCTTCGTGCTACTCTGGGCTTTCTCCTGCTTCTTGTTTGTCACAGCCAACATCGTCCTCAGTGAGACCAAGCTCTGATGGCAGGACATCCCTGATGACTAAAGGACTGGGGGCAAGATTTAGTTGCCACCCAGGCCTTCACAGGCAGGAGAGGCAGGGGCTCTCAAGGGGCCCTCCTCAACCGGAGAGCTCCTCGCCAGCAGGACTCCGCCTGATCTGCGCCTGGCCTTGCTCACTGGGGTAGCATGTGGCTTCTCCCAGATTCTAGAAGGTACCCCTCTGTTTTACACTCTACCTTTACCCCTGGAGGCAGGCTCCTCCCTCTGTACGGTGGAAGAGGCAGTGCTGGCACTGCCACTATTTATACCAGACCCTGTGTCCCTCCTCAACCCTCCCCAGCTCCTTCTGCACCCCTGTCTGTCCACTAGCATCTGCTGCCTCTTCAGGGGCCAAGCCCAGGCCATAGCCATCCTAACTTGGCCTGCCTATGACAGGCAGGGCCCACCTTCCTGCCAGGCTTGAGTCGCTAAGTTCCGCTTCTAGGGGTAAGCTTGGCCAGCCCCAGTGGCAAGAATAGGAAGTGCTAATTGGCATCAGGGTCCCCAGGCCAGAGCTGTGAGGAGCCTTGCTGTGGGTGCCAGCTCTGGGCAGCAGGAAGATGGCACGTGCCTTCTGCGAGGCACACAGCAACCTGGAAGCTGGGGTCGAAGCCAGGGGAGGTCAGGCCTCCTGAGCAGCGGCCTGGCTCGCTGCCGTGCTCTGCTCCAGCACCAAAGGTGGCCCCCCGTAGAGCCTGGCTGTGAGTGCTTAGTGGTCACTCTGTCCATGACCCTGGGTGCCACGGGTTGGACAGAGCACCTGCCACCATTTCCATGGTGGGAGGCCAGGCTCCTGGTCACCTCCTGCTCTCAATCACGCATGCGCCTGCTGGGCCAGCCACCTTGGAAACAAAGGACTCTAGTGAACTCTGCATTTTTCATGTGCCTTCTGCTTGGGGGCTGGGGATCCGTCCTGACCCTGGTTTTCCCCAGCACTGGGCCTGGTCCTGCCCATCCTGGAGCCCAGAGCAGCTTGCCTGGAGCAGCCTCTGGGGGATCTGGGGTCTCAAACTGCTGCTCCCCCCTCCTCCACTTGATTTTAGTGCCTTGCTCAACACTTGTGTGGGAATTTTCACCACCACCTCCCTTCAGTGTCTTACCGTCTTTGAAGTCTGGACAGTGAGATGATGCTGGCTGTCCTGGGGCCCAGGGAAGTATGTGGGATTTGCAGGGGATGTGGGTTTTGTAGGCTGCACCCCTCCACCTCTGACCCTAGCATCTCTGCCTCTAAGAGTCCCGGGTGACAGATGACCTCAGTCTGTATTGTCACTATGGTCACATGCCAACAGTTCTCATGGCTTTCCCCACATGGCATCAGCTTCCATCCATGTGAGAAGAAACACCCCTTCCCCATCTGCCATGGTGGCATCTTCCCAGGAGGCCCTGCCCCAGAATGCACCAGAAGGCCAGCACCATGGTGGCAAAGCCAGGAATGACAAAGACCTGCCCATCACCCTGTGCTTGGGCTTTCCCGGCTGTTTGCTGAAAACTCAATTAAAACATCTGTACTTACCCTTCTCCAATTCCATTCCCTCTTGCTTAAAGACAAAGCAAATTAAATCATCCCGCCACTCCGGGCTCCAAACCAAATTTTGGATGCAAATTTATTAGCATCATAAAGCCCAGGTTGATTTATGTGACAATCTGGAGCCATCCACAAGAGTAGAGTCTGGTGGCTGTGTTCCCCTCTACCTCCAAGCTGGGGCAGCCCTGGCCCTTGACGCAATTAGCCCAAGGTGACCACATCACTCACGCCAAGCTGGGGCCCTCCCCACTACCACTGTCTGGTTTCTCTGCTCCTCTAACTCCATCTGCTGTCTGTTCTGCTAAAGGTCACATGAGGTCACCTTGTTCTACACCACCAGGCCTCTGCCACTGATAGCCAGGCAGACCAGGGGAAAGAGAACCCTAACTAGCTAGATATTAGGGTGCTACTACATGCATTAAACCTAGTCAGCTGCAAGTTTTTACATCAGTTTGGTGAGGTGGACAAGTTAGGTCATGACTTCCATTTGCAGAGGGGCCTGGCGGTCAGCAGTGGGGAGGAAGCGGAGGATACCAGCCCCGCCTGGACCCAGGTACAGGTGTCACCATCGAAGAGACGGTAAACTAAGTATCCTCCAGTGATGTCATCCACCTGCACCAATCCCCAAGGACAGGCACAGTCCAGGTGGGAATAACATCCTTCGTCTTGCTCTCTGCCGAAGCACCAGGCCTGCCTGAGCACCGGAGCCTGGTGCCAGAAGCCTTGGCTATTCCTCACCTGAGGCCGAGGAGGCAGCTGAGGCCTAGAGGTGAGGCAGATGGCAGGTGACAGGCTGGGAGGCACTGCTGAGTGTTGGAAGGTGTTTGTGGGCACAGGGCCAGACCCCAGGGTGTACAGCTGTGCTCACCACACGGGGCAGGAGTAGCCTCAGCAACAGGCTGATGCCAGAGCTGCTCCGCCTCCCAGGGGAGCTGTCTGGCAGTGCCAGGCCCAGCGGGAATAGAAGGCTGAGGCTTCAGCTTCCGCAGGAGTCAGAGCCCCAAACAAGGTTGACTCCTATCGAGGGTCAAAGAAAAGCCGGCTCTTAGAGACCAAGATCCAGGCTGCAGGAGAGCCCCGCCGTCTCTCCCCCATGGGGCTGGCAGTGTCAGCTGCACACTGAAGAAAGTAGCCTGCAAGGAGGGCACGCGGTGTGCCAGGCACAGCCTGCACAAGCCTCCGGGGTCTCTTCTTCCTTGGTGAAGTGGGTAACGACATCTATATGGGAATTAAAGGAGTGAGCTTAGTGCCTGGCACAGAAGCACTCAATAAAGCTATTTACTGATGCCTATCTCCTTTGTCACTTGCCAGTCATAGCTGCAGGTGTAGCCCGGGACCTAGGACTCACGACTCCAGACACACCTGATTCGTTTCACAGCCTCCTAATGGAAGGAGGATTGTAGCCACTGCCTGCTGCAATTCACAAGCAGGAAACTAATCAGAATTCTTCAGGGTCTAGAGGGCTTTTTGGGGAGATGGGTTGGCTCTGATTCCTCAGCCCCCTGGGAGCTTGGATAGCCACCCCCCTTTCAAAGAGCAAGGCAGAGCCAGGCACTATGGTGCACACCTGTAATCCCAGCTACTCAGGAGACTGAAGCAAGAGGGTCGTAAGCTCAATGCCAGCCCAGGCAACTTAGTGAGGCCCTGTTTCAAAATTTATAAAGGGCTGGGGATGTAGCTGTGAGTGACAGAGTGTCCCTGGGTTCAATCCCCACTACTGGAGGTGGGCTGTGCAGGCCAAAGCAGGAGAGGCTGGGTCCTGGTGGAGGACATCACACTGGCCCTTTTCTGAGCTCTGCCCCTTTCCCTCCAACCTGGCTCCCTGGAAAAAGCTACAGTGGACACGAGATTTTGGCTAAAGACAGATGACAGAAAACAGGAGTAGCAGCAGGGAACCTGCTAAGACTATAAGATTATCCTACTGTGAGGGTAGTGACAAGGTCTCTCCCAGTGTCCCACCAAAATAAACAAACAATAGCCCTGAGGTGCCCCATTCTTCAGGCCCTGCTTTAGGATGCTTTACATCCATGGTACCACTTCTCCCTGCCAGGCTTTTTGCCTTCCTCGGAGAGTCAGGATAGGCAGAGCCCTGTCCCTCTGAGCAGGAAGCCAGGCTGCTCCGTCTCTGAACCACACCATCCGTGTCGTTCCTGCAGCTGCTTTTCCCGGGCACACCCCTCCCATCTATTCCTCGAGAAGGAACAAGGCAACCAGCGCCTGGTGCCATGGGCAGAAGCTGCCCCTCCTCAAAGCCAGCAGCAGGCTCAGCTCCACATTTGGCTCTTAATTAGCTTTCCAGTTCTTGGTTATTAATGATCTTGGGCAGCAAGCGCAGCAGCCTAGACCTCACGACTCCTCCCAGTCTCACCTGCTGCAGCTTTTGCCCCAGAGCTGCACTGCAAACCGGGCTCAGGAAGGATAAGGGGTCAAGTTCAGCACTTAACCCTGTCACTATTGTGACTGTGACCAAGGTCATGCTCACGCTCAAGCACTCACCTAGACTCATGCTCCCTACATGTTGTTGAGCCCCTGATCCTGGACCTTTCTCCAGCCAAGAAAATTCATATAGCAGAGAAGGTGAACTTGACAATAATGTATGGGAACCACCCATTTTGGGGGCATCAGACTCTCCATGAATAGAAGTACAGCCCATCCTGCCATTCTACCCCTCAAGAAAACCATGAAGGTCTAGTTCTCCTGGCTTTCACCCAAGCAGTGGGGTCTTTGAAAACTGAAAAGGGTACCCAGCTTCTTGGCCACTGACAAGGAGCTATGGGAGAGGGAACTGGGCAGAGACTCTGGTAGTCTCTGCATTCAGCACTCCCTCCCCAGATTCCTTCTTCTCTGCCCACCCAACTTCAGAGTACTGCCAGCCCTCAGCCTCTACACCCTCAGCAGCTGGGGAAGGGTCTAACAATTGATAGTGTTCCTGTGTGCTCAGACTGAATTGCCACATGGATGGCTCTGTGCATCACAGTTACTGTGGGGGGACAGATGTAATTGCACCTGTGAAAATACTGCATACTATAAGCAAGAACTATCTTGTGAGCTGGTGCAGGGCCAATAATGTGTGACAGCAAAAGGAGGTTGGCTGGGAGCCCTAGAGGGAGGTTAGAGGGCTGGGACGATGGGTGGAGTCTCCCACCCAAGAAGTTCTGGCACCAGGGAGGCTGAGCCTCACTCAACCCTAATGCTACTTGGCCAAGGTCCAGAGCCCACTGAGCAAATGCAGTCAGTCCACCAGGCTGCCCACAGCAGACCATCCACAGCCCTTCCCACCTTCCAGGGGTCCCGGCAGGGAGGGACAGCCACAGCCCCGGCACAAGCCTCTCATTTCAAGGAGACTTGAGGGATAAACTCCATCACAGCCAAGCTGAGCACATTTGTCACATCCAGCACTGGGGTGAACTGGCATTGAGGACCAAGTGGCTTCTGCTGCCTGGAGCCCCCTTCCCAGCTCCACCTGCTCCCCATGTCCTTCCCTTGAGTCTGTCTCCCCGGAGGAAGCTATCCAGCTAATTCAGACAGTCGGCCCACGTGGGATACTCCCATGATGCTCCTATTGTCTACGGGTTATGGTGCTCCCTCCAGGATGTAGAACAAGGCGCCAGGACCAGTGAATTGTAAAAGGTCAGTTTAATGTCCCGGAGGAAACTTCAGCTAGATGGAGCAAGAAGCAGGATTCACCTGCCCCAACCCCAAGTTCCAGCCTCCACACCCCCAGGCCAAGGTCACAGCAGCCATGACCAAGGCCTGGCTAACACCTGGGCAGGGTCTCCCTCTGGAGTCCTACCCGCTCTGTTCAGTGTGACTCCGGTTAGGTGGGCAGGACTTCATGTGATTATGGAAACAGCAATAGCCCAACCCACTCTAGGTCACTGCTAAGGTCACTGAGGTGGCCAAGAAAGCCATCACCTGCCAGTAGGGTTCCATCGCCAGGATTTCACAGTAGAAGCCAAGAAAAGTTCCAACCTGCCTGCCCGCTACCCTTGGCAGTGCCAGGCAGAAAATCCAGAGCAGCGGGAACCAGAGCGCCTGGCACCTTACACTTCTGACTCCAGGCTGGAGACCCGCCTCCAAGTGCAAGGCCCCAGGAAGCCTTGCGTCCCACAGGCTCCCCGGCTGATCTCTTCCAACATCCCGCTGTCCCTGTAGCCCGTGCTCAGTCCCGTGGTCCTGCCCCTGTGCGCTGGAGGGCCCCAGGCCTCCGTGAGCCAGGGACGTTGGCTGGCACAGGGTGGGAGGTGAGGGCAGACGGCCCCCCAGCAAAGCGGCAGGTGGGCATGGGTGTGCAGGCAGATGTGCTGCCTCGGCTGCCAGACCGGTGCCCCAGCAGGCACGCCCTCCCAGCAGGCCTCGCGATGCGACAGGAGCCTCATGGACTGTGCCTGTGCCAGGCGCCTGCAGGCGGGTCGGGCGTCCGGACAGGCGCAGGCGTGGCCGGTGCACCCGAAGGTCAGTGAGCCAGGGCGAGCGAAGGCCTCTGCCACCGAGCTGGGCAGGGAAGCGTGGCGCGGGCGCGGACCGTGGGCCCAGGCCGCGCGCAGCAAAGCCTCCCGCCGGGCCAGCTGCTCCGGGCCGAGCAGTGGCAGGTCGTCCGGCTCCGGGGGCTCCGGGAAGAGAGGGACGAAGGGGCGCCGGGATCTGTCGGCTCGAGGGAAGGAGCTATAGTGACAGTGTGCGGGAGACAGGGGGCGCTCTGAGAGCGCGCGCCGCTCGGAGGTCAAGAGGCGCTGCTCAGCGTGCCCGGCCCCCCACCGCGACTCCCAAGGGGGTCGGCCCCACCCCCGGGAGACATCGGGCAGCTGCGGTCCAGGCGTCTGGCAGCGGCCAGGGGGCTGCGGGGCCCTGCACACCAGCGTGGCGCGGCCCCCGGAGGGCGGCCCCCAGCTCCTGGGGCTCGGCTGGGGAGGCGGGGGCGGCTGGGCCGGTGGGGCGGGAGTGGGCGGGTGCGGGGCGGGACCGGCACAGGCAGGCGGGGCAGCGCGGCGGCTGCTGCCCCAGCTCTCGATGGTGCGCGTGGCGCGGTCCAGGGAGTCGCTCACGCCCGCCGTGGTCACCATGTCGCGAGCCGCCTGCAGCATCTTGAGCACGCTGGCCTGTGCGGAGCTCGTAGTGAGGTCTGGGCTGGGCTGCTGCACGGGGCTGCCGAGGCTCTGCACCCCGCCGAAGCAGCTGTAGATGCCCTGGACAGGAGAGAGGAGGCAGACTATGAGCAGCCTGCTTCATCCGAAGCCTCAGCCTTCTAAGTCCTAGAAGCACCTATTCATGAGAATTCCAAGGTGGCAGGCACCGTGCTGCGTTGCAGGTGAAGGAGGTATTTGAGCTCTGCAGGTCCACTCCTTCTCCTAATCACAGTATGCGGTAAAGGGCACAGTGAGGACCCCAGCCCTCATGCTGCAAGCCATGCCACCTCTCAGGGCCTCAGTCTGTACATCTACAAGTGGGGCTGTGGCCAGCTCTGCCTGATCTGGGTTGGGGACCTAAAGCTGGGCTCTGGGCAGGGGTGAGCACCTACCCTGCTGAAAGCCAGCAGAAAGTCCAGCTGGGAGGTGCTGGGTACCGAGTGGCGCAGCTTCCAGTAGACCAGGTGCTCCCAGGCAAAGACCAGCAGGGCCAGCCCCATGGCCACCAGCAGCATGTAGAAGACCCCAGCCATGTTGTCAATGTCCAACTTGCTGCTCATCACCTCATTCTTCTCATTCTGGCAGATCCCAGAGAGCCATACTGTTTCTAGTTTCTGTGTCTCTCCTAGAGGAAGGAGACCCCGTAATAGACACCCACAAGCCTGGATGAAGGAGGAGTTTAAGCCAACATGCCACCCTCTTGTGTCTCAAGTGGGACCACCCAGGGAGCTCAGCAGAGCCAAGATGGAGTCAATAAGCAAGAAGTCAACAAGCAAGAAGGAAGGAAAAGGCCAGGTGTGGCAGTGCACACCTGTAATCCCAGTACTCTAGGAAGCTGAGGCAGGAGGATTGCAAATTGAAGCCCAGCCTGGGCAATTTGGCAACTTAGTGACACCCTGTCTTAAAATTTAAAATTTTTAAAAAGGAGTTGAGGATGTAGTCCAGTGCAAAGGCCCTTGTTCAATCCCCCATACTGCCAAAAAGGAAGGGAGGAGTAGGAAGAGGAAGAGAAGGAAGTGGAGGAGGAGGAGGAGAAAAAAGAAAAGCAGAGCGAATGCTGGGGAAGGGGACAGGGTGAGGTATTCTAGCCTCTGGATCCTCTACCTGCCTACCCCCAGCAGAGTGCGCAATAAAAGCTTGTTAGTTGGGTAAATTTTAGCTTCCATTCCTTTATTCATTCACTTATTGACTATCTACATGCCAAGCCTGGCGTTGGGTCACAAAGAGACCAAAGCCCCCTCATTATCTGCTCTCCTTATTATTGGGAAGTCAGACAGGGTTTTATCTAATCAAGATGGACCTCCTTTAAATTCAAAGTTCTCTGTGCATTTAGGGGCAGCCTGGGCCAGACCAGTCACAATGTGAGCCCCCTGCTGCCAAGGCAAGCCTGACCGTCAGATCTGGACTACACAGGTCCGTGGCACTATCCCAGCTAATCTCAAGACTGAAATGGGGGTGTCAAACTGGGCAAAGGTCTTCAGCCACCACGTGGCCTGAGCTCCAGCCTGTCTTACCCTTTGGGGGCTCCCTGGCTCTGGTTCTTGCTCTGTCCGACAAGCCAATCCCTTCCCCAGGTCTCCATCCAGTTGCCCCTACTACCTGCCTCCCCCTAGCTGCCTAGGCTTGCCCCCAGGGACCTCTCCCTAACCCCATGCCCTGGGCACAGACAAGGGTAAAGACCCTGATGACCTTGGGGGTCTGGGGCCCACATGGACCCTCATGGTCCGCAGCAGTGGCAGTACCCACCGTCACCCAGGAATTGCAGGAGCGCCAGGTCTATTGCCCGCTTCCAGTGTGAGTCCTTCTGCATGGCAATGCCATAGCCGGTGGTGGCGAAGACTTTGCCAGACCCAATGGTGACCAGCTTGCAGCCTTCATCCTTGCCCGCCATGTAGTTAAGGACAGCAGCGTCATAGATGAAGGCGTCCAGCTTCCTGGGGACATACAGTCCTCAGACCCAGGGACCATGAAGAAGGGAGCGGAAACCAAGCCTGGAGCCTGCCAGGCACCTGAACACATCAGCCCGCTGGGCACTGCGGCAGAGGGACAAAGGGGCGGAGCCTCCTCTGGGGTCCTTGGGTCCCAGACATAGCAAGGACCCTCCCATCCTCCTCCTCCTCATCCTCCTCCTCAAAAACACCAGAGGACTCTGCCCCCAGAGGACACACGTCCCCTCTGCCCAGCCTCTCCATGCCCCTAAGGCCAAGAGAAGGTCACAAACACCACCTCAGACCAAGGTGACCTCTGACCAACACCACAGCTGAGTTTCTGGAACACCTGGGGGATATCTGTTTTCACTGCAAGCTCCACTCCATCCAGCAGTCATGCAGGACAATCCAGCCCCTGCTGTTCCCACCTTGGGTGTTTCCAGAAGGGACAAACCCGGGGAGACTTGTGGCCAGAGACAGAGGCTGGGTGCAGAGCCAAGGACCCACCCCATCTTGAGGCTGGTGAGCGCATCCTCCACTGAGCGCTGGTTGAACTTGACCATGTGGGTGTGCATCTCGCGGTAGTTGCTTCGGATGTTCCGCTCAGTGCTGCCGTTGGGCACCGTGCCAAAGCGGAAGGGTGGGTACTGATCTTGAGGCCGCTGAAACTGCAGGTGAGAACAACAGCCACTGGTCCCCTTCATGCAAACTTCCACACACCTGAGCCCCCAAGTCCGGCCTAGAGCCCAACCCTGGGGCCTGGACTCACATCATCAGAGTGCAAGCATCTTACACACTGTCCAGGCTGCTCTTGTGTTTTACAGATGGGGACCTTAAAGCCCGAGACAGGAGGACACTTAACGCTAGCCCACTCGGCCGGTAGACCTGAGCAATCCCTTCTGCTCTGTCTCCAGCCCCCTCCTCGCCAGGCCCCATGGCTTCTTCCTGCTCCAGCCTCAAATTCAAATTCCCCAGATTCCAACTGCCCTGTGTCTGCCCACCCCAGGCCTGCCCCCACTCCCAGTGCCCCACCCAACCCTCCACCAGCCCTGGCTCTGGAACCTTCTTGTCACTGAGGCCTGACACTGTGTCAATGTACTGCTCCTGGATCATGAAGGCGGCCAAGTTCGCAGTGTAGCTGGCGAGGAAGATGACAGCAAAGAAGGCCCAGACTAGGACCATGATCTTGCTGGTGGTGCCCCGGGGGTTCTCGATGGGCACCGAGTTGTTGAAGACCAGAGCCCACAGCAGCCACACGGACTTGCCAATGGTGAAGGATGGGCCCCCAGGCTCTGGGATATGAAAGGGGGTGATGCTTAGGCGTTGAACTCAGGACCTTCGCACTGAGCTACATCCCTAGCCCTTTTTTATTTTGAGACAGGTTCTCACTGAGTCACTAAGTTTCCCAGGCTGGGCTCGAACTCATGATCCTCCTGCCTTGGCCTCCCAGGGTTCTGGATTAGAGACATGTGCCACCACACCCAACTGCTTGGGAAACTCTTGCCCACCACAAGAGGGCAGGGACCCCATCAATGGCCATCTGCACCCTGGCCCACCCTCTGGCCCAGGTGACAGCTTACTCTTGCCCTTGGTGAGGGTCTGGTTGTAGCTGACAGGGCTGAAGTACTCGAACATGAAGACTGTGACAGCCACCACGGTGAGGCACATGACAAACATCATCACCCACACTGCTGGGCTGTAGGGCTCTGGGGACAGAGGGAGGCAACTCAGAGACCTGGGTGCTCCCCAGCCGGGCATCTCCAGGTGGAGATTGGTAACACTAGGTCAAAGGAGGGTCCTGCCAGCCCTGTGGGTGGAGCCACAGGGGCCTCAGACTCTGAGCAGCGGAGCACCAGGAGAAACCACAAGGAGGCGTCCTGCCTTCCATCTGCCCTGCGACAGGCACCACCACCACCATCACCATCACCACCACCCCCACCGCCCAAGAAGACTTCCTTCCTCTTCACATCCCTGGGCTAGCCCAGCCCAGATGGTCAGGCTGCTCTGCCCGGAGTCAGAGCCTCTGAGGTCAGGTCTTACTTCTCATCCTGCTGACACAGAAACTGAGGCCCCAGGTTTCATCCCCCGGGGGAAGAAATCATTCCTGCCTTGAGCACTTGCTCCTGTGCTACAAAGATCATCCCAGGAAGTGGGACTTGCTCTTTTCCCTGGGGCCAAGGAACTCATTCAGAGAAGCTCAGTGACTTGCCTAAGGTCACCCAGCAAGAAGGGAACACTCTGTCCCTTTCCTAGCACCCCACCTGTCCTCACAACTCTCTGCCCCACCTCTCGCTGCACGTCCCGTCTGGTGTTCCAGCTGGGCGCTCTGGGAAGGTAAGGACCCGGCTGTGTCTCCCACACCTAGCCAGGGCCTGGCACAGTGGACCTGACTGAACAAGGCTGAGCTCCAGACTGAGTGAGAACTGGCATCTCTTCCACGCTTCGCCCCACTTGGTGTCCAGCCCACGGCACAGCCTGAAGTCAGCCTGCTGCCCCGGGTTCTGGTCCCTCACAATGACTCCGTGGCCTCTCTCACTCTCCCGACTCGGCCCAGACTCAACCCGGCACCGACTCCACATCTTCCTTCTCTGTTCCACCTTCCCTCAGATGGCCCCTGAGGCTCCAAGGCTGCTTGCTCCACCTCTGAGAACCGCCCTAAACTCCGCCCTCTCCCCACCCCCATGCGCCCACCCCCTTGGCCCTCTGCCCAGGAGCCGCCCTGCCGCCCAGCCTTACCCAGGAAGGCGGAAGGCGAGACGGTGCCATTGCTGCGCGCCACCATCACACTGATGCCCGTCTCCACGAAGGGCACGGAGAAGTCCACGATCTCAGAGCGCTCCTCGTTGATGGTGAGGGAGCCAATGGCCATGTCTGCACGCTTATAGTATACCTGGGGGTCCCAAGGGGATCAGAGAAGGGGTGCCCAGGGCTGCAGCACTCTCTCCCCATCCTCTCCCAGCAGAGTCTGTCCTTCCCACCCTGGGTCCTCAGAGCTCACCTTCCAGTACTGAGCACCCCAGGGTGAAAGTTATTGCTGATGACAACCCAGCTCCTCCCACCCCGCGGGTGACTCAGAGAGGCCGGGGCCAGCTCAGCAAGGGCCTACCTCCCCGATCATGCCGTTCCACACGCCGCGCACTCGCTTGCCATGTTTGCCATTGGTCACCAGGTACAGGTCGTAGGAGAACTTGACCACCTTGGCCAGCTTCTTGAGGATGTCAATGCAGAAGCCCTTACAACAGAGCTTGGTGTAGGGGGCTGTGTTGCCGCTGCTGAGCCACCACCCCAAGAGACCATAGGTGTCAGAGCCCACTGTCACCACAACCCTGGCAGCACCTCCCGGCCTAACATGCAGACCTTGCCCCCAGAGCCCATGCATGAAATACAGATACACAACAGCCAACCCCCCACAGGAGCAGCCAGATCACACCAGACCTGAAAGTATGGTTGCTTTGCCTGCGACAGGGCACAGTGCTGGGGACACAGCCACCAGTGCCAGGGTCAGGGCTCTCCACAATGACAAAGGGCCGTTCTTCCAGCGTGGCCACCGTCAGGTGCCGGCTGTCCACTACGGGCTGCAGGGAGGCACTGTAGCGAGGCCACACCGGGTACTTCATATAGAGGACACCATGATTCCAGCGACCCACCTGCAGAGGAGAGGCAGCCTCAGCCTGGGGCCTTTAGCCCTGCTCCCCCCAGCCTCCAGGTGCAGCCTGCCCGGACCACAGATCCTCTGTCTCACCTAGGGACAACTCGGGCAGACAGAGGAGGGGCAGGGGCAGGGGCATTTGGAGGACAGAGCAAGTTGCTAAGCATGGGCCAGCAGGGCAGGCCTCAAGGCCTTTCACACTAAGGCCCAACACACTCCCACCATCCTGTCTTAGTTCCTCAGCCTCTGTGCCCTCAAACACACCTGCCACACCACTTTACAATGCCCCTCTCTCCGTGCCAGGCTGGCATCCTTTCCTGCTGGGCTCCTACTCACCCTCCACAGCCTGCCTCGAATGTCCTATCTTCTGTGAAGCTTCCTCCAGTTCCCTCTTTTGAGGGCAGAACTAATTCCTGCTCCTCCTCTCTACCCCCAAAGAATCTTGCACACATCTCCACTCTAGCGCCGACCTCTCTGGACCCTCTGTTTGTCCACATGTCTGTCTGGCCTGCACAAAGTGGATTACTCCTCCAGGGCCAGGACCATGTTCCTGATGAGTTGAGGGAGGCCTGGGTGTTACGGGAGCCCAGCGTAGGGACCTCGCCCACCCTGGGAGCCCTGGAAGGCTTCCCAGTGGGGGAGTTCTAGCTGAGACCTGGAAGAGCAGGGGTAGGACAAGGGCCAGAGAGGCCCCTGCTCAGCTGTGGGCTCACATAGGGCTGGGGACAGACGAGAGGAACCAAGGACCCCTGGGCTCACCCCCTTCTCACCATCTCCCAAAGGCGGTGCCGGTTGAGGGCAATCACAACCATGGTGGGCTGGACCAGGTACCCACCAGGACTGAAGGAGAAGTCGCGACCCTCCCAGGTGACATTCAGTAAGTGCCTGTGAGGGGAAAGAGATGCCAGGATGTTTTCACACCCCAGCCCGTAGCCTTGCCCAGGACCCCACCACCACCCAAATCAACAAGACACATTTGTTGTGTGCTTTTATTTCTTGCTATACTAGCAATGGAACCCAGAACCTTTGCACTGAGCTACATCCCCAGCACCCCCGACTCCTTGAGACAAAGTCTCCCTAAGTTGTTAAACTGTCCAGGCTAGGCTATAACTTGCAATCCTCCTGCCTCAGCCTCCCAGAGTGCTGGCATTACAGACATGCACCTCTGCACCTGGTTTTCTGCTTTCCTGCATTCATCCCACCATCCCCGCCACATTCTGACAATGGTGTTTTCAGATGAGAGCACTGAGGCCAGGCACACATGTAGTGGGAGGTGGGGCGCAGCCCAACTTTCTGAAGCGCCTGCGCCTCTCTCCCCTATGTCTATGCGGGTGTGCACCTGTAGAAAGCCTCCCGGGCAGGACTGATGGGCCCGGGGTGGCTGTGGCAGTCCCCGGCGGGGGCAGGCAGGGCACCGTACTGACGCCGGTAGCTGTGGGCGCCCAGGGCCAGGATGGCCACGCCGTCGCGGACCTTCTGGCGTAGGCTGAGGCGCCAGCTCTCGGTGACAACGCTGATGAGGCCCACGGGGAAGACGGCTGGCGGCGCGTCGGTGCTGCCCAGCGCCAGGCTGGGCACCAGCCACACGTGGCCAGGCCCCACGAGGCCGGCCTGCGCCGCCTCGGCGAAGAGCACCTCCGCCTCCTCGCGCGAGCAGTAAGCCACCAGCACAGGCGCGTCGAGCTGGCGCAGCAGGCGCTGGGTGCGCGCGCGCGGCTCGCCGGGGCCCAGCTCCAGCGTGAGCACGTCCAGCAGCCGCCAGCTCAGGTAACTGGCGTCGGCGACAGCGCGCACGCCCTCGAGGAAGAGCGCGTGGCCCGGGTGCAGGCTGGTGATGACGGCGAACGCGCTCCAGTCGTACTCCTCCAGCACCTTGAACAGCACCTGCAGCTGCTGCTCCAGGGACACGCCCAGCTGCAGGAAGGCGGAGCCGGGCTCCTGGCGGGGGGAGGGAAGGGTCCTAAACTGGGGCGGGGCATTCTTAGCCCCGCCCCTTCCCCACCCCCACCTCCCCAGGCCAGTGCCTCCATGCGCAACAAAAGCCACTGCCTAACCGGATGCTTTGGGTTCCCAGACCCCTGCACCGAAGCCTCGCAGTACCCCCGCTCCACGCAGCTCCTTGCCGGCTGCCCATCGGAATCACCCGTGGAGCTCTGTAAGCTATGCAGGCCCGGCTCCCACGCGACCATCCTGGACTACACACAGCAGCACCCGGTAACTAGTTACAAATGCAGATTCTCGGGCCGCACCGACTGGATCAGAATCTGCATACTTAACAAACTCTTCAGCTTTTTCTTGAGATGGCTAATTTGAGAGGCTCGATCCCAGACCTACCGAATCTGAGTTTCAGAGGTGCGACGCCAGGGATCTGTATTTTTTTCAAGCACTGTAAGGGCTGAGAACCACTGTCCTGAGAGTTGATGCCTGGGACCCAAAGATAACTGAGAGCTCCAGGAGGAGAAGGTCCTCCTACTCTCTCATTGCCTCTGCCACCTCTAAAGCCCGAGGCCCTCGCAGCTGGAGGCTGGGCTAATACAGTGTCCGAACGGTGGCACTGTAGCCCCTCAGAAATTTCACTCCACTGCCACTTATGTTTCTGAAAAGCTAATGGATGAAACGCTACAGTCTGAGCAACCCAGTTTCTTCAATAAACAAATTGCAGCCAAAAAAGAGCAAGAGACAAAGGGGAAGCCTACAGGTTGAGACTCAAACCATAGCCACCAGCTGCTACTGATTTGAGTAACTTTTTTTTTTTTTTTAGTACCAGGGATCGAACTCACAACCTCACGCCTGCCAGGCAGGCACTTACGCCACTGAGTTAAATCCCTGGCCAAGTAGATGTTTTTTTTTAGTAGATTTAAAAATAAACATTTATGGCTTTTATGAGACAGTGGGGAGATATGAGCACTGGCTGGGTATCTGGTGATGTTAAGGAATTTTTATTATTTTTTAGATATGATAACAAATGGCAGCTTTATTTTTTTTAAACCCTTATCTGTTAAAGATACATACTGAAATGTTTCTGGGTGGAACAATAGGAGGACAGAGCTTTGCTTCAGTTTAGCACACAGGAGGGAGACGGGGGAGTGAGGGAGGTTGGCTAAGGGGGGTGGGAAGTAGGTGGGGATTCATTATAGTCCTTTATGCTCAAAATTTTCCATAACAGAGTAGTAGTGAAATAAAGACAAATCAGGTCAGGTACAGTGGTGCACACCAGCTGGTGGAGGCAGGAGGATCATGAGGTGGATTCCTACCTGGACAACTCGGCAAGACCCTGTCTCAAAAAAGAGTGGGGCTGGGACTGGGAATGTAGCTCAGTGACAGGACCCTGGGTTCAATCCCCAGAAATAAATAAATAAATACAAATCAGATCAGCTCCTTCCCTCTGCACCTTCCTTGACTGTCACTTAAGTGATGGCCAATGCCTTCCAGATGTTTGGGACCCACTTCCACCTTGACATCTCTAAAGTTTCCCTTTTTTTTCTTTTTCTTTTTTCCTTTTTTTTTTTTTTTTTTTTTTT
>RJWM01005066.1:0-95451 GCA_004363535.1 Dasyprocta punctata | reverse complement strand
GCGGCTCTTGGGGACACGTGGCCTGGGCACAGACGTTTAAGTGCAGAGGTCCCAGGACAGAACAGAAGCCTGGTGTGTTTGCAGCGTGGCCAGAGGGCAGTGAGCCCAGAGAGGAGTAGCAGGAGGTGGGGACCGAGATGACACAGGGCCAGCTGACGGGAACCTGGGGGCCATAGCAGGTGTGTGCTCTGACTTCCAGGAGAGGGGAAGAGAAGTTCTGGAGGGATTTAAGTAACAGCAACTGAATGTGGGTCCACAGAGCCTCCAGCCTGTCTTGTGAGGAGTGGGCTGCACGGGGCAGGGATCTTGGTTCTGATCACTCTTTTTGGCCGGGGGCCCCAGATATGCCCCCTGGGAAGGCAGTGTGATTTAGGACACAGGAAGTGAGGGATGTCACTACCGTATATGCTGGATCTAGGCCCTGGGCTCCACATCCAGCCAGGTCTGTGGGAACCTCCAGGTGCCTTCTCAGGTCCACAGGCGCCTTGGCTGGGTTAATCTAAACTCACCTCCGTGTTCAAGGCCATCCTAGCCTGGCTCCCAGTCTCCCAGCCTCTTCCCCCATACCCAGCACCAGGCCAACCTGAGGACTCCGCATCCTGGGCGCCCCTCCATCCCACCCCCAGGGCTGTGCACCTCTCTTCCCTCCACCCGGAGCACGGCCCGCTCCACACCAGTTCTTCCTCAGCATCAGTGTTCTTCATGGAGCCATTTTATGTTTCCTTGACCTAAAGGTTGTCTGTCTTACTAGGACCATAAAAGCTTTTCAAAATATTTTTTAAATTGTGAGGAAATAAAGATTTACCACTTTAACCACTCAAAGCGGACGATTAAGCATTAGGTGTAGGCATGGTGCTGTGGGACAGCCATCCGCCCTCCATTTCCAGAATTTTTCCATCATCCTGAACGGAATCTCTGTGCCCATATAAAAGCTTTTAATGGAGTTTGTACTCATCAAAACACTTCCAGTTAAAAGAGACAAAAATTCTAAGACTCTAAGGAAATAATCCGTTGGTTGATGAAGGTGAAAAGTTCAGGTTTGCTTTCAGACATGGCTGGATCCAGAAGGCCAGACATCACCAGGCATACGGTTCTCATTCTTTTAGCTCTGTTTCCTCACGTGCTAGCTTCATTGTCAAGCAGGCTCTCCCGATCTAAGTGGCAAAGTCAGCTTACATGCCACCAGCTCAGCAACCCCTTCAGGAAAGACTCACTTCTTTCCCAGTGATTCCAGAAGAATTCCCAGGGCTGACTCTCATTGGCTCGGTATGGGTCATGTGCCAATCCCTGAACCAATCACTGTGGCCAGAGACCTAGAACATGCTGATTGGCCAGATCTGAATCGTGTGCCCTACTCCCAACCAAGGAGGTCACACTCACCTTTGCGGTATGGCCTTGGGGTGGGGAACCAGTCTTCCATAGGAAAAGCAAAGTTCTGTCCCAAGAAAAAAGGGAAGCAAGAACTAGACAGGCACAAACAACATCTGGCCCACCACCATGACCCTTAAAAATGCACTTCCTCCTGGGCTATTCTCAGTAAACGGCTCCACCTTAACTCGGAAGGCCTGGACCTGGAAATCTGCTTAGCCATCCTCTCCCCTGCTCTGCCCCGCACCTTCCTCCTGAGTGTTTCTGCAGCTCCACCCCCACCTCCTGGATCCCTAGTGCTCTCTAACCCCTCATCCCACCTGCAGAGAGATCTTTTCTGAAGTACAAGTCTGGTTTCCACTTAGGAGCCTCCCCTGGGGGAGGGGTCCCCTTCAGTTTATGAAGCCCCACCAGCTCCAACTCACATCCAGCAGCACTGCCTGCTTCCTCTGTGTGGCACCTAGTGAGGATGTCACCTTGGAAATGCTAGCCTCTGTGAGTCTTTCAGGAAAGTGAGGTTTTTAAAGTTGAGGTATAACTCAGTATTCATAGAATGCACAAATCTTCAGCATAGAGCTCAGTGGAGTTTTATCTGTGTATTTGCCCAGGTCACCATACCAAAAATCAAAGTGTAGGGCTTTTCCAGAATCCTCCCATAGTCACAGCTTATTCCTCTTCTTCTCCCCAAGTGGTAACCACTTCTAGAACCACAGTTTACTTTTGCCTTATCAAACTTACTGTAAATAGAATTGTATAAAAGTCACATTTTTGTGTTTGTAACAATTGGAATAATGATTTTGATTTTCCTCCCTGTTGTTATAGACAGAAGTGTTCCTCTACTTTATTTTTTAATGGAGTTTTGACATTTTTATTACCCTGGTTCATGGACTGCAGGGGAAGAGAACAAGAAGTCACCAAGAAGCAAGCCCTCCCTGCAAATTGGTGCCATGCATGGGCCACTGTGGGGAGAACCAGATGCCAGCCCCTTCCAGCGGACCAGCTGGAAAACAAGAAGAGCCACCCCCCTATACACACCTACCACTGCCGTAAGCAACCAGCTGATCTGGAGAAACACAGGCTGCAGTGATGGCTACTGAGGTGGAATGCAATTTAATGCTTGTAGTGTTTAGTGTTCACTGACTTTGCAGGTCAAAGTCAGTGGTCTGGTCATCTATTCAGAGGTTGGCAATACTCAGGGTAGGATTTGTGGGGGATCTCCTTCTGATAGTGGTGGCCATTGTTGATTCCCTATTATCTTGTTTTGAAGTCTATCATCTTCGTTGTTTTGTTGGACTGGGTTTTGTTCTGCTTTGTTTTGTTTGATTTTGCTGTATCTGATGGCAGGAGTAGTTATTTCAAAGATAACAAGATATATTATGATAGCCATTTTGGATTTGCTATTATCTTGTTTTGAAGTCTTTTGTTGCATTCATTGTTTTGCTTTTATTGGTTCTATTTTGTTCTGGTTTGTTTGATTCTTACTGTGTCTGAAGGTATCTGCAGCTATTTTGAAGACAGCAGGAGGCATTATGAAACCATTGTTGATTTCCTATTGTTTTGAAGTCCTGTGTCACTTACACTGGTTGATTTTGATTGGCTTTGTTCTGTTTTGTTTTGCTTGGTTTTCTTTTCTTTTCTTTTTTTTTTTTTTTTTTCTCGGCACCAGGGATGGAACTCACAACCTCGCACCTGTCAGGGCAGGTGCTTAAGCCACTGAGCCAAACTCCCAGCCCTGGTTTTTTGAGGCAGGGTCGCACTATGTAGCTCAGGTCGGCCTTGTGCTCACATTGTAGCCCAAGCCGGCCTCGAACTCACAACGCTCCTCCTACCTCAACCTCCCGAGTGCTGGGATTAAAGGCATGTACCACCATGCCCGGCTGGTTTTATTTTCTTTAAAATAAAAATAAAATTTTTTTATTACTCCATGTTTGCAGTGCATGATGTTTACATTCCTTGCATGGAGTTGGTAAATGTACAAAACACATCTTAATTCCTTATTCATCCCCTTCCTTCCACCTCCTTACTCCATCTCTTGATCCTCTTCAGCTTTGAGAAATATCTCCCTATTTCCTCTTATCTATCTTTTATTTTGCTTTTTATTAATAATTTGAGTTTCTCATGTAAGAGAAACCATTTGATATTTAAGCTTGTGGGTCTCATTTGTTTTACTTAATATTATAGTCTCAAGGTGCATCCATTAAATGACTCAAGCTTATCTTTCTTTATGGCAGAGTAATACTCCTTTGTATGGAAATACCACATCTTATTCATCCATTCATCTGTTGATGGGCATATAGGCTACTTCCGAGATTTAGCTGTTATGAGTTGCTATAAACATAGGTATGCATAGATCACTGTAATATGATGTCTGTATCTCTTTCAAGAAGATACCTAGAAGGGAAATAGGTGGGTTGAATGAAATTTCTAGTTTCAGTATTTTGAGGACTATCCATACTAATTTCTTTCTTTTTTTTTTTTTCTTTTTGAGACAGAGATTCACTATTCAGTTTAGGCTGGCCTTGAGTTCACTTTGTGACCCAGGCTGGTCTTGAACTTGCAACAATCCTCCTGTCTCAGCCTCCCAAGTGCTGGGATTACAGGCATGAGTCATCACACCCAGCTCCATACTAATTTCCATAGTGGTTGTACCAGTTTACACTCCCACCAATAATGTAGAAGGGTTCCTCTTCTCCACAGCCTCACTAGTATTTGTTATTATTTGATTTCTTGATGATGGCCATTCTTTGTAGGATAAGATAGAATCTTCTGGTTGTTTTAATGCACATTTCTTTAATGGCCAGCCGTGTCAAACCTTTTTTCATTTATTTATTGGTCATTTGTACTTCTGTGAAATGTCTGTTCATTTCACTTGCTCTTTTTTGGTTGGATCTTTTATTTTGAGGGCCTAATTTTTTTTTTGTTCTTTATATATTATAGATATTAGCCCTCTGGGGAATCACCAGCAAACATGTTTTTCCCATTCTGTAGGATGTCTTTTCACTCTGGGAGTTGTTTTCTTTTTTTGTTTTTATTTTTATTTTGCTGTGTGTAATCTTTTTAATTTTATGTGTTCCCATTTGTTGATTCTTATAACTATTTCTTGTCCAGCAAGGTTCTGTTCAGAAAATTCTTTCCTATACCTCTGACTTCAAGATTTTTACCTATTTTATCTCCCAGCAGGTTGTTTGTGTTTTAATATTTAGATCTATGTTGTATTTTAGCTTGGTACATGGTGAGCGATACAGATCTAGACTCAAACTTCTACATGTCGATAGCCATTTTCCTAAACACTGAGACTTCCAGGAAGATGATAGAATGGTAAACAGTACAGAAACAACCTCTCCAAGATTTGGTGTCCAGGCACTAGAATATAGCTGCATGAGGAAGAGAAGAAGGAAAGAAATGTGTCCCAGGACCCAGCAAGGATCTAAAGCAAGAATTGAAGCTCACAGGGAGAGTTAAAGAGAGAGACCTCAGTGAAGAAGAAGGTGGCAGTCAGTGCTTTCTCCTTGAGCCCTAACTCACTGTATGGGAGGGGAAGCTTGAACCTGCAGACACACAGTGATTAATGGCAGTCTAAGAGGCCTCCATGGAGAAATGCACCAGTGGAACAAAGCAGTTGAAACAGCAGACTGAGTTACTTGGGCTCAGATGTCCACCAGGAGAGACCAATTGCCTGGTATCCATGTTGGAGAGGGGCCAACTGAACTCAGAACTCAGAACAGCTGGGGGTTGGCTGTATTTTTTGTCTGAGTTCAAATCATCAGGAGGTCAAGGAGCCACGTTTAAGCATGCAGGGAGCCGAGTTCAAGCAGGCAGGAGGCACATGGAGTGTTACAGGCTGAACAAACTTGGTTCCAGCCTCACAGCCAGAAAGCAGCTTGAACTTCAACAGAACTAAAGGTGCAGTCTTGCTAGGATTATCCTCTACCTGACTGTAAATCTACAGCTGGCTTGCTGGGATTAATCAACACAGATCTGGGCTCTGTTTACCAGTGAAAGCAGAGTTATGTCCTAGAATGGACATTTTAAATTTTTTTTTCTTTTTTCTTGGTTGGTCCTTGTTTTTATATGAATGTGAACATTGTTTCTAGTTTTTGTTGTTGTTGTTCTGTTCTTTTTATTTCTTCCTTCTCTCTTTCCCTCCTATATTCTTCATCAGTCTCCCAAAGTTCATGTAATCTTCAGTTATCCTCCAGCCTTCTTCCTAATTTCTTCCTTTTCTATTTCTCTATTTTTACCCCTAATCTCATTTAAATTTTCACCCCTGAGAGTAAAATCGATATATGGAGGGCATGGTTACCGTATAGAATTTTCTGGTTTACTTTAGGTTTTATTATATAACCACAAATTAAGTCATACGGTTAAAGGTGGCAAATTTACAGTTACCACAGCTTGTCACTTTCCAGACTGTGCTTGATGTAACTGTCACTACTGATTGTACTACTTTACCCAAGGTGACATAATTATTCTAATCAGTTGTTCTTCATGAGACTGCCTGAGGGTCATAAACAATATTATTGACCAGTGCCAAAGAAACAGGGGCTAGGCCAAATAAGAAGCAGCTCCCCTCTATGTCTTGGTTCTAGCTTGTCTTTCCAAGTTGAATAACGATATTTTTGGTTGTTTTGTTTAAGTTGGTACTCTGAAGCTTCATCTTAATACCCTTTAATCTCAATTGTCAAATTTTGATAAAACATGTGCCATTTTCTTTGGTAAGAGAAAGCAGGTCTTAATGTCTGCCAGAATACAATTTATATGCCTTATTGGCTCCATTAAACTTTTTAAAAACTTTAGCATTTGTTACTTTTTCCCGTTGCATTGAATTTCAAGTATTACTTGTCACCTAATCCTAACCTTCTCTCCTCTGACCCATTGGTCTTTCATGTGTCCCCAGGGACAAAGGGAAGTGATTGCTAATCTTAGGAAAATGTAGTTTTCAACTTAGTTCAGAATCTTTTGGAAACTTTTCTTTATGCCAGTTTAGATGTGAAACAAATCATAGAAGACTGCATACCTGTAAGGTACTTGAAAAATACATTGACTTTTTCAGTCTCTTGAGAACATTGTAGGCTAAACTTAAAAACCTAACTGTTTAGTTTGGGGGGCAGGAACAGAACCTTTTTCTTCATCTTAAGATGGGGTCTAATTTGTTCAGACCACTCATTAGTTCTGTTTGTATTGCCCCAACCCTAACCCTAACCCTAACCCTAACCTTGGCACAAGCAGGTTGATTTCACCCTTACACTGTGTTCTGGGCATGGCTGAAATATTAAAAACTTTATTACAATGTTTAGTATTTTACAGAGCAAAATAAATGGGGATAGCATTTGGCTAAATCTAAAGGCAGGAAGTCAAATTCCTCAATGTGGCTTACCCAACTCTAGTAGTGATACATGCTTTAAATCATAGAATGAATAAATCATTAAAAAAAAAAAGAAGCAGCTTCTCATTCCCAGTAGATTGAAGAGGTAGGATCTTGCAACAGACTCAAAATCCAAAAGCCAGCTACCCCTGGAAGACACATATGAGAAGTAGTCATTTCCTAAGGGTTCTAAATGCTAGCAATAGAGCTACTTGCCATAAGCAATTTACAAGCATCAACCCAGAATTAAATTAAAAAAAAAAAGAGAGAAGCCATGTAAGCAAGATGCAAGCCCAGACTTCCAGCTCACCAAAGGCAAATCTAGGGAGCAGTGAGGTTGAACAATTCAAGAGCCACCTGCCTGGACTCTCTAAAGTGGTAACAACAGAAGTAACAAAGCAGATGAATAAGGATGCAGAAAAAATCAAGTCAGGGATAATTTCTCAGATTAACAGAGATGGTGACCATAATGAAAGATATTCTTAGGGACTCTAGAACAGATACAGGTTTAAAAAATAGAAGAGCTTAGGGAAATGATAGAAACCATAAATGTCCAACATAGGATAAAAATGGAATCCATGAAACAGATTTAAACAGCTATTTAGGAGATTAAAAATTCCACTGAAAGTATACCCAGCACAATGAGCCAATGAAAGGACAGAATATGAGATATAGATGACAGGATTGTGGTTAGTGATCATGAAAAGAAAGAGTTTTTAAAATACCAAGGGACCACAAAAAATCAATCCAACAGCAGCTAGATGATGTGAAGAAGAATAACGTAAGATTGATTAGGGTCAATGAAAAAGCAGGAGATAATGCAAATGACACAGAAAACTGTTTACAGATGTCATGGCAGAAAACTTCCCAGGCAGGGAAAAAGAATTTGACATACAGATAAGTGATGCATATAAAACTCCAATTAGCCATGATCAAAAATAAAATCTACACCAATGCATGTAATAGTCAATATTCCAGAAATTCAACACAAGAACAGAATATTAAAAGCTGTTAGAGAAAAAAACAAGTCACCTATAAAGAAAACTCATCAGAATCACAGCAGACTTCTCAACACAAACCCTCAAGTGAAGGAGAGGTTGGAGGGAACTATTTCAATCCCTAAAAGGAAACAACCTCCAGCCCAGATTGAGGTACCCCTCAAAACTACCTTTCAAAATTGATGGAGAATTAAGGCACTTCCATGACAAAGAACACCTGAAGAAATTCATTGCCACCAAACCAGCACTAAAAAATGTTTTGAAGGACATTCTAGAAAGAGATAATGAGGACTACAACTCTTTGAACTCAAGAATGAATCCACCAGGCAAGGCAAGTAATTAAACAGAGGGAGAAAAAAGGGAACCTAAACATGAAAATAACATTACAATGGTAAGTCAGTACACAGCAGTTATAATCATCAATGTTAATGGTTTCAATTCAGTCAAAAGAAACAGACTGGCAGAATGGACCAAGAAGCAAGATCCAGCAATATTCTTCATACAAGAAACACATTTAATTCAAAAAGAAATTCACAGACTGAAAGTCAAAGGATGGAAAACAATACTCCATGTAACAGGAACTTGGAAGAAAGCAGGGGTAGCTATTCTATTTGCAGACAAAGTGAATTTTAAGCCAAGACTGATTCAGAGAGACAAAGAAGATCACCACATCCTTCATAAGGGAATAATCCAAAAGAAAGAGATAACAATCATAAATATAGATGCACGAAGCACTAGCACACCCATCTATATAAAACATATTAACAGCCATGAAAAATCATATAAGCACTGACACAGTTATAATGGGGGACCTCAATACCCCACTGTCACAAATGAATGGATCAATGAGATGAAAAAATCAACAAAGAAATATCAGAACCAAAACAAACCTTTGAACAAATGGACTTAGTAGATGTCTACAGTATTCCACTCCACAACATCAGAATACACACTCTTCTCAGCAGCACATGGAATGATCTCCAAAATAGACCACATACTAGCTCATAGAACATGCTTAAGTAAATGCAAAGGAATTAAAATTATCCCATGCATATTATCAGAAATGAAATTAAAAATCAGTGACAAAAGAAATCACCAGAACTTCATAAACACATGGAAACTAAATAGCACTCTCTTGAACAGCTAGTGGATCACAGATGAAATTAAAGAAGAAATTAGACAGTTTCTACAATTAAACAATAATGCAAATATAACATACTGGAACTTATGGGACACGATGAAAGCCGTCCTATGAGAGAAATTTATAGCAGTGAATTCCCATACCAGAAAAACGGGTAGGGCCTGGTGGCACATACCTGTAGGCCTCGCCCTCAGAAGGCTGAGGCAGGAGGATCACTGCAAGTCACAGGCTGCCTGAGGCTCCACAGTGAGTTCAAGGCCAGCCTGAACTACACGGTGAGACACTGTCTCAAAAAAAAAAAAAAAAAAAAAAAACAGAGCCAGCTCAAATAAACAACCTCAACCTCAAGAAAACAAGAGCAAATGAAGCCCAAAGCTCATGCAATAAAGGAAATTATAAAAATCAGAGCAGAAATTAATGCAGTTGAGCCTGAGAAAACAATACAAAGACTCAACGTATCGACAAGTTGGTTCTTTGAAAGATTAAATAAAATTGACAAACCCTTAGCCAACCTTATCAAAAAAGGAAAGAAAAGACTCAAATTCATGTAATTAGTAACAAAAGGTTGAAATCACAACAGATTCTGCAGACATCCAGAAGATCATCAATACCTGCTTCAAGAACCTGTGTCCTATTAAAATGGAATGCTGGGATTATAGGCATGCGCCGTCGTGCCTGGCTTGAAAGGAATCTTCTTGTCCTGGCTCCTCCCTGGTCTCTTCTGCCTGGACTCCGTGAGCTGAGCTGCTGTCCTCCACCTCACCCTTCTGCCATGCTGTTTCTGCCTTGGCATCAGAAGACCATGGACTGAGCCCACTGGAAACTGAGCCAGATAAGCCTCTGCTCTTAAGCTGTGGGTGTCTGGTGTTCTGTCCAAGGGACAGGATAGTGACCAAGACAAGAGATGAGGTCTGATTCTTCAGGGAGTCGGTGACCTACTGGTCTGGGGAGTGACACAGGACCGGGGGCTGTGGAAGACGTGTTGAACACTGATTGTGGGCTCCATAGCTGTGTCACACGTGGGCCCACCCTGGGAGGCAGGACAGCGTGCACCCACTTTACAGGCGTGCACACAGCCACCAGTCACTGAGCACACCACAGGCATTGACTCTCCTGACCCCCACCCCCCCCCAGCAAGGCAGGGGACAGTGTTACCGTCATCCCACAGGCAGAGGAAGAAGTGCACGGCCTGATGCCTCCACCCCTTCCTCCTCCTTCCCTGCCCATCTCACTGGGGAGCTCTTCACATCAGCGTGGGGCTTCTCTGGTGCTTCAGAGTCAGGGGTGTTCATCTCTCCCTTTCTTCATCCCTTTCTCAAGGTGACGTGATAGCTCAGAATGGTGACTGAAGCACCAGCTGCTACATCTGTACTCCAAGAGCAGAAAAAAGTAGGGTTTGCTTGTGTTCCTCAGAGAGATTTCCTAGAAATCCCTATAACATGTTCCCTCATAACTCATTGGTTAGAATTTAGTCAAGTGGCTATACTTCACTCTAAAGGAACCTGGGAAATATAATCTTTTATTTATTGGCTATTGTGAGAGTGGTTATTAAAAAGCAAACTACAATCTCTGTCATATTATCATTTAGCACTTATTTTAGACATTCTATTGATTAATTAATTAATTAATTTGAGATGGTCCCACTAAATAGTCCTTAAAGTCGTCATGTAGTTGAAACTAGCCTCGAATTCAGTGATCCTCCTGCCTCAGCCTCCTAGGGCTGGGATTACAGGCCTGTGCCGCTGTGCCTGGTACTTTAGCACTTCTTGCATAATAGTTGGAATGGCTTATGCAGGTGTCTTTCTCCTCCGCGAGAGTGTTTTTTGTTGCTGTGTACGTGCTATGTGGAACGCATGCATCTCATTGCTGAGTACCAGGTCTCTGGGGATTGGATCTGCTGGGCTGTGGAAGACGCACACTGATAGCTTTCAGAAGTGGCTGTGCCAGCCGTGAGCTCATCAACCCCATACAGGAATTCTGATTGCTCTGCCTCCTCACCAAACACTTAAAATGCACCCTTTCGGTTGTAGCCGTTTTTCCAGGTGGCCTCACCGCAACTAGAGTGACTTCCAGGCAGACCCTGACCCTCTCTCTCCTGGCACCCCAGACTCTAGTGGAGTGATGGGCATAAGTGACTACAGTTATGTCCCTTTGGGTGCTCTGGGGTCCTTAGCTTGGTTCTCGGCCCACAGCAAACCTCCAATAGTTGTCCCACTGAAATAGATTCAAGTGTTCTTGACTTTAGCTTCCCCATTTACAAAATGGGTATAAAAATGCTCTCAAAGGTCAACTCCAGTTTGGATATTCTCAGTGAGTGTGTATACCATAAAATTTTAAGGAAAAATTTGGTTTAAAAAGAGAAGAAAAAGCTCTAGCGAGAGAGAGAGAGAGCTGTTCTCCATCTTCTCTGCGTAACTCAGATGTATCTTGCATACAAACGGAGCCCATTACACAGATCGTCTGCTGTCGCTCGTTTGATTCACTGAGTGCTATGTGAGGAGCTTGAGTTTCTGCCTCTGAGAAGTGAGACCAGTCCTTTCAAACCACAGGAAACCCTGGATAAAGCTGCTTTAGAAGCTCGGAAAACTTGTCAGATGTCCTCGTAATGCTCTCCAGTGAGCTGGCACTCAAGAGGCCCACATCCCTAAGGATGAAGGACCCCAAAGAGTGCCTGAGATTGGTGGGCTTTTCCCAGCACCACCGGTTCCCAGGCAGCTGGATGGGGAGACTGGGTCCTCCGGAGAAAGGGGAGCTCAGAGTCTGGGACACAAGCAAAACTCTCAGCATCCCACAGGGTCACAGAGATGAGAAAAATTCTTGCTGGGCATGCTTCAGCTTCCCCAGGTGTTTACTAAAGCTCAAAGATCTCCACACAGAGAATTTTGGTCATGGGAAGAACACCAGAGATAATGGAGGGTCGGGTGTGGTGGCGCACCCCTGTAATCCCAGCACTCAGGTGGCTGAAGCAGGAGGATTGCCACAAGTTCGAGGCCAGCCTTGATTACAAAGTGAGTTCTAGGCCAGTCTGAACTGCATAGTGAAACCCTGTCTCAAATAGACAAAAAATAAGGGCCAGGGATTTAGCTCAGCAGTGTAAGTGCCTGCCTAGCAAGTGCAAAGTCATGAGTTCAATCCCCAGTACCAAACAAAAAGAGAAAAAAAAAAAAAACAGATAATGGAGCCAAATAGTTGATGTTATCAATGTGATCAATATGGCAGTGAGCAGAAGCCCAGAAACTGTGCCCTGAATAGGGTCACATAGCAAATAGGTCCAGCCTCCTCCTGTGGCACCTTTTCCTGGTGGCTATCACACCTGCTCCTCGTCCTCTCCACTCACTGAGGAGGGAGAAAGAGAGAAAGAAAGGACAGGGACAAAGACAGGGACAGAGGAAACAGAGAAAGAGAGAGAGGATAGAGAGAGAAAAGTCAATTTCATCTCATTTCTGGTTGTGATCTTCTAATAAATGAGAGTGCTTTTCTAAAATGAAACCAAGTACAAATCCTTTTATAAAAATTATTGGTCATTTTGTTCTAACTACCAAAGTGAAATGAATTTACTAAAAAAATTGAGAAAATACAGATGAGTAAAAATTTGCAAGAGCCAAAAATGCCCCCCAAATAGTCTCCTTCTTTGCATTTTTATGCACAGCAAGGTGCCAGTCTCACCGAAGGGGTCCAGACATAGTGAGCCTTTTCTAACTTGCTCTTGCAAGTGACCTGGCACACTGTGATTGTTCTCACAGATTTCTGTATTCTCTTACCTGATCTTAACGCTGTTTCATGGTCAATTCCAGTAACATACTATACTATCATCTCTCAAGCTGGGGCCCTCCAGTGAAGCACTCAGAATTGTTGCAAGTCTTTTACTATGGCGCACAAACCTGCAGCGAACATCTTTATGCATAACTTGGTGATGTCTTTGGTCATTTTTTTCAGGAAATATTCTGAAAGTATGGAGTTCAACATTTTAAAGTTCTCCACATCCAGTTCCAAACTGCCTCCAAAGCACATTTTCTCAGCGTGCACCCCAAAACTGTGCCTTATGTAAGAGGGGACCGAGCGGCCTGGTCTTGTCATTCTACCTTG
Source organism: Dasyprocta punctata (assembly GCA_004363535.1). NCBI lineage: Eukaryota > Metazoa > Chordata > Mammalia > Rodentia > Dasyproctidae > Dasyprocta > Dasyprocta punctata. Next base: position 82,493 of record RJWM01005066.1, on the reverse strand, counting down.
ATTCCTGACATTCTTGTCCACCTCCCTTTGAACAGCCAGGGCCTGCAGTGCGGCTCAGGGACAGAGTCCTCACCTAGCGTGTGCAAGGCCCTGGGCCCATCCCTGACACCACAGGTGGGTGGACGGATGGACAGACAGCCTCACAGTGTTTAGCTACCCAGCTTTCTAGTGGAGAGGTCAGAGTGACCACCCAAGGCCAGAACCTTTGAACTGAGGGCCAGCTTGAAATGGTGTGTTTTGAGGACTCTGAGTGGTCCTGCTGGCCCTGTGGCCCACTTTGGTCCTGAGGTTCACACTTCTCTCACTAGCCGAGCAGGAAACAGAACAAGAGTAGAGCCACCTTGCCACTTTGGGCAGCTACCTAAGCAATGGGCCGTTCAGTCCCAGAAGGGTGGTAGATTTGGTGCTGCGCTGGGTGGGGTGCTGACTGGGGCTCTCTGCCCAGAACTGCCAATCCCCTGCTGTAGCGCAGCTCAGGAACCTAACATAAGTGTGAGTTATTTCCTCCCAGTCTCCGGGGCTTGGTGATGCATGTGTCCCCTGAGCAGAGACAGGGCCCTTGGTCAGTGGGGGACTGACAGTTACCAGCACACCCTTTCAGCAGGGTTGTTTCACACACAGGGACATGGGCTCTGTGGCTCATTAGCTGGGACAGCTTGGCAAGTCCCTTCTTCTGTCTGTGCGTTCCTCAGTTTCCCCACGCAAATAAGAAAGCAATTGTCCTGGCTTTGGTGAATGCTGATTCCTGTTTTCCAGAGGAGGAAGGAAGGGAGGGGCCTCGGTTAGCAAGCAGCGGGCCAAGCACATTGCATAGGAGAGTTTGTCTAACCCCAACAAAAGCCCCTCAGGGAAAGGATGGCAGTGCTCCTGCCTGCCCAGTGCCAGTGCCACTGACGCCACCAAAGGCACCTGGTTTCCTTTAGGGAGTCATCCCTTACCCATCTCTAGTCCCAGTGGTTTCAGTGCCTGGCCCCACCCCCCTAGGCCAGGCATAGCCATGTGATTTAGGTGTGGCCAATCAGAGAGGTCATAATTGTTTCAAGATGGGCATGCAACCTAGGCCTGGCCAATGGCAGTCAGCCTGAGATTTCTGCTTAAGGTATTGGGAAGGAGGTGATCTCTTTACCCCTCTACCACTCCTACCTTCCTGTGAAGTGACTCAGCCTGCCAATAAAATGGATACAAGAGAAAACAATCAAGAGACAGTGGGCAACAGATTCGTGGCAACTTCCTCTGAGCCTCAGGAATGGATTGTGCTAAATCCAGACCTGCCTTTAGCTCAGGAACCGTTTTGGATGAAGCTAGTTATCATTAGGTTCTTGTGACCTGCAACCAAAGGAATCACCGCTAAGCCAGACATGGTAGTGCATACCTGTCATCCCAGCACTCTGGAAGACTGAGGCAGGACAATCTCAAGTATGAACCCAGCCTGGACAATTTAGAGACTTGGGAGGACTCTGTCTCAAAATAAATTTTGTAAAAAGGCTGAAGACGTCAGTCAGTCCCAAAGCCTGGCTTCCTGTCTGACCTTGGGCAGTGGCTTTCTACATCTGCACATAAGATGAAAACCACAGTACCGCTCACATGAAGGACACTGGTGAGGATTCTCTAGTTGTAGACAGCACGAATCCAGCACGAACCCAGCTTTGGCCAAAAAGGAATCTTGAGTTGAAAAATTTAGGAAGTGGGCCCAGTGCGGCACATCATGCAGCGCTTTCAGGACAGAACTGCTCTTTTTCTTCTGGGGACAATGTAGTATAGTTGGTTATACCCTACTGCCACCACCACATATAGCTGGGATTCCTTCACGATGTGTCCATTCTAAATGCCACAATCAAGTAACACATACCCTGGTCACTGGGGGCTTCATTTAAATAATGTCTGGCATTCTGTTTCTAAAGTGCTGATTTTGCCAAGCATGGTGATGCACGCCTGTAATCCCAGCACTCGGGAGGCTGAGGCAGGAGGATCATTGTGAGTCTGAGACCAGCCTGGGCTACAAAGTGAGTTCAAGGTCAGCCTGAACTGCATAGTAAGACCTTGTCTCAAAAAATAGGATTGGGGATTTAGCTCAGTGGCGGAAGCACCTGCCTGGCAGGCGTGAGGCTGTGAGTTCAATCCTCGGTCCCCTCCCCCGCAAAAAAAGCCAATTTTTCTAAAAATGCTGGTTTAGCAGGCCTAAATCTGTTTATTTTATTTATTTATTTATTTTGGGCTGGGGCTTTAGCAGGCCTAACTCTGGACCGGGAAGTGAAACTTCGAGGAGGAATCCCAAGTGTTCCATCCTTGGCTGTCCTGCAGGAAGGAAAGTGAGGTGGGGTGCAAGTAGAGCCAGCTGTCTGGAGCATCCCTGCACCCCACTATACATCCCACACCCCTGGCAGCAAACATCCTCCTGTGGTTTCTAACACGTGTGACCTGGTCACTCTGTGGGAAAGGGTACATACTCCAGGAAAGCGTAAAACCTGGCGCCCCGGAGAGGAGCAAGGGAGTGAGTGGGAGGCCACTATGCACTGGGTGAGCCCTGGGTCCTGGGTTGTGCTGACCAGAAGCAAAGGCCGGGGGAGACCCTGGGCTTCTCCGACTACAGCAGGTGGGGCTGGAGCCTCGCAGTGTACAGCAGCCGCCAGCTGTCCCGGCTGCAGTCAGCTTCCGGGCGTTGCTGACGGCCCTCTGACCCATCCTCCAGAACGGCTGTCTGGCAGGGGCCATCTCGGCAGGTAATGAGCTCTTTGTGCGCATGACATCATGGAACTTGCCGGCAGTGCGACCAGGGAAGGCGGTTATGCTGTGTGACCTTGGACCTCAGGAAAGTTCCTTGGCCTGCGTTCTCGGGTCCCCTGCATATAACCTCGCTGTGCCTGGCTGTCTCATCTACAGATTAGGGGTAACGATTGTCCCTGTCACACAGGCAGATGCCAGGACTAAGCAAGGAAGCTCCTGTAGCTTAGTTTTTATGTTTTTATGAACCCCCATCCTACAGGCATGGACCCCGAGGACTGGCAAGGGCTCACTTTCCACCAAGCAGTCATCTGGCCACCACGTGACCCCACAAACACTGACACAGGTATGGGGGGGGCTAAGTGCCACAGGATGCCCGCCCCACGCCACCACGCCCTCCTCCTTCCGAGCTCGGGCACCCTTCCTGAAGTGCTGGGGGACCCTCTGAAGCCTCACGTTTAGAGGGTCACAGAAGAGTTTCCTGGCTGTGAGAAATAGCGAAACACCACCTTTGCCCTGGCTCTGGGAGCAGGCTAGGAGAAACCGCCGTCTTCGGAGTGGGGCGTGGGGGCAGAGGTCCCCTCCCAGGGTCCTGCTGCACACGCCCCACTCCCTTCCCGGGGTGACACAGCGACACCGCGGACATCGCGTTTTGGAAACTCGAACTCTGGCCGGGGGCACAGCCAGCGATCCTCATTCGGCAGGCGGGGCCAGTAAGAAACAGGAGCGGTTGCAGAGTTCCAGGCCTCGGGTCTGCGGAGCCCACGAGGCTTCCAGTGCAGGGCCCCGCTCTGCCTGGCCATCAGCGACCCCGTCAGTCTGCGCTGCCTCCGCCAGTCTCGCCTTTCCGTCCCCGCCTTACCGCAGCACCCCCCGTCTCGGTGAGGACCGGGCCGAAGCCCGGCTGGGCGCCAGGGTGCGGGGCGCCGGGCTCAGACCGCCCCCGCCCCGCTCCGCCCTGGGCTCCGCCTCCCGCGCTCCTCCCCCGCTCCCCGCCCCCACCGCGCGCCGCGCACCCAGCACAGCGCACCCAGCACTACGCACCGAGCACAGAGCACCGCGCACCAAACTTTCCCTGGAGCCGGCGCGGGTGAGTCGGGCGCGGACCCGGGTATCGGGCAGGCAGGCGGGCGGGCGGGACCGTGGAGCGCGGGTCTCCGCAGGGCGCAGGGGACCCCGCTTCGGCGACACGAGGAGCGCGCGCCCGGCGACGCGGCGGCGGGCGGGGTCGGGACACGGACACCTGTGGCTGGGGTCGGGGTCTCATGCCCACTGACTCCCTCGGGGGCCGGTCGCCCGCACCCACCGGAGGAAACTGAGACTCGGGCGCCGGGAGCGCTGGAGGGGCAGGAGCCGGGCTTGGACCGCGCCGGGCGTCCGCACGCGGGGAGCCGCCCGGCCCGGGACCCGGGGCGAAAGCGTCGGATCCCCCACCCCAACCCGAGAGGACCCGAGGAACAGCTCGGGCTGCCTCGGCCATGGCCTGGACGCAGCCTTCCCCCTGGGCTGACCCTGGCCCCGGCCCCCAGCCGTGTCCCCGACCCCCTCGCCTGTCCCGGGGTCCCGGCCGTGAGGGCGTGCGGGCAAGGTCGTCGTCCCCAAGCGGGCGGGGTGGGGGGAGCGCCTGCCCACCCGGCGACCCGGGTGCCGGCCGAGTCCGATGCCACGTGGTCCCCGCGCTGCCACCGCCAAGGGAGAGACTTGGGGAGCCGGTGCCGTGCGGGGGGGGGGGTGCTGTGGGCAGAAGTGGGGTGCTGAGTCAGGGAGAGGGGTTTAAGGGGAGGGTCCCCTTCTGGCTGTGTCCATGGAGTCTGAGGCCGGGAGGAAGGAAGCGGAGAGCCGGGTGCACTGCCCCACGTCTCAGAGCACTGGCCCAGGAAGGTGAGCACCTTCCCTCCCCGACTGGAGCAGGTGGTCAGGGCTCCAGAGGAGACGGGAGCTTCCTGGGTTTGCCCAGCTGATCCAGCTGTGGCAGAGCCGGGATGTGGAAAGCAGTCTTGCTTGAGTTTTGGATTAGCATGAGGCTGGGCCAGCAGAGGAGACCTTAATTTAGATCCCTTTGTGCTTGTGGCTGGATGCAGAAGATTGGCAGATAGCAAGTCTCCAGGAGACCTGTCCCAGGGAGTCCCTGGACCTCCTGCTGAGGGGTGCAAGCCCAGGGAGCCCCTGACAGCCCACACAGGTGCCCTGCTGTGAGGAACCATCACACACCAGGCTTCTGGGCAAGGGGTGGGGGGACAGCAGGGGACACCTGGTACCATTTCAGGTGTGGCAGAGTCCTGAAGGTGGGGTGCTCCCAGTCCATGATTGCAGAGCTGGTGGAGGCTGGAGCTGCCAACCGGAGGAATGTAGGTGACCCTGGCCTGGGAGTGATCCCCAAAGGCATAAGGACCTGAAGTTCCCAGTATGGTCTTTCTCTCTATGAGCAAGGAGCACCCAGCAGATGGGTTCTGGAGCTGGGTGACCTGGGTGGAATCCCGGTGCTATCACCTGAGCTCTGTGGCCTTGGGCATGTTGCTGTACCCCTGTTGCTGTTTCCCTGTGTGGCACAGCATCTTCCTCACTGGGCTGGCAAGGGATGTGAGCGTGTTCGTGTGTGCAAGGTGCTGATATAGTGCATGTGACACATAAAAGTGCTACTGCGGTGTGCTACTGAGGTCCAGCACCCCCAACAACAACAACCTGCAAAATGAAACAGGTTTAGTTAACTGTCCTGTGTCCCTACTGCCTCGTGAGGTCACAGACTTTGCACAGCCCAAGAGCAGAAGTCTCAATGTGGGCTTCCAGCCTCGGCAGGCCCTGGGAGGGCTAGGCGGTGCCACGCTCATCACTAGTCCCCTTCATGCTACCAAGAAGACTTCCAGCTCTGGCTTGGTTCCAAGGGGGCCAGATTTGGGACAGTTTTCAAAGAGATGTTTCCTGAATGTTGGAAGAGCAGCCAAGGAGGCCAAGGTGGGCTTCTGTGAAACTCTGTGGTGTGCAGTGGAAAAAAGATCTCCTGGCTCCCAACCAGGGTGTCGTGGTGGCTGCGGACTCAAAGGTGACAGGTCTGAGATGCATTTTGCAAGATGGCCTCACAGCTGTCCCAACAGGACTCATCAGCCTGGTGCCACTTGGATCTGCCAGTGGCTGGAGGGATTTGTTCAGTTTTCAGCTGAGGGAGATGCGTCCTGAGTTGTGAATCTTTTTTTTTTTTTTTCTTCCCCACTTGCATGGAGTGACTGTGGGCTCCCATTTGCTCATCTGCGAAATGGCCATTAATCATAGCTGTGTCTGCATCTCAGGATTAAGGCAAGATGGACAGGCAGAGAAAAGAAGGAGGGGCAGCTCACGTAAATGGCAAAGCATTGCATGTGATTGTAAGTGATTCTCATTATCATTCAGGCCAGGCATGAGCTGTAATTGCTCCTGATCCAAGATGCTTTATCTGAAAGCCATACCTGGCAGAAGATCATTCAAGCCCTGGTCACCTTCTGCCCTTTGTCTCACAAAGCCCAGGAGTGTTTCAGAATCTCAGGATGTAATTAGAATAAAGCTTCCCTATCTTATTTATAAGTGACTCACTTCTGCCATTAATGGTGGCAGAGGACTCGGGTGCATACTCTTTGTGAACAATGCCACTGATGGGGGGGCAGGATGCTACACACACACACACACACACACACACACACATACGCACACACACACACACACACACACACATATGCGCACTCACACTGCCCACCCCGTAGTCCTCCCTAGGTCCAATGGATGTCACAGGGCCAGGATGGAAGCTGGCGGTGTCCACTGTGTGCTGCAGCACGCCCTGCACAGTCCCTCCAAACTTGTTGCTATCCACAGAATGTGTGTTAGAAATCGCTGCTCTCCAGCAGCTGTTGGTGTGGAAGGGGTTGGGAAAAGCACCTCCTGGATGAGTTGAAAGTATAGACTCTGGTTTCCAGCACACCTGCGTTTGAATCTTGGTTCTGCCTGCTTGTTAGTGAAGAGATGATTTTTGGCTGTCTTTCCCACTAGAATATCAACTCTACGAGAGCAGGAACTGTGCCGATCTTATTCAGAGGCCCTGCCACCTGGGGTGGGGGCTGCACAGGGACCTGTGCACGAGGGACTATCTGAAAGCTAAACTGCTCAACCGAGCTGCAGCTTTCCCAGCTTTTAAGTGGGGCCAACATGGTACTTGCCTTGTGGGTTGCTGTGAGAACTGAACGGTGGGAGCTTCTACCCAGGCTAAGCACTGTCCTCAAGGACAAATAGATGGGTGGCAGCAAGGACACAGCTGGCCCAATCTGGGAGGCACAATTTCTTTTCCTACCTCCAGACCCAAGGAAGATAGTAGCACCAGTCATAAGAATGCCCAGTATTTATTCAGCACTCTACAAAGTGTTTCCATAACCATTCACTCCCCAAGACTAGGCAGAAATCACTATTTTTGTTTTATGGGTAAGGAAAATGAGGCTCAGACAGGTGGCTAGGATATCCAGAACCACAGAGTTCAGAAGTCACAGAGGGTGGTTTGTGAAGCCAGGTTGCTGTGATTTCCAAATTCTGGTTATTGCCATGAGCTCTCTTTCGCCCTCTACAGGATGGGAGGTGTAGCGTTTAGACTTCCATGAACATAGTATCTCTCTTCCTAATTTAAGGTATTTTTAATGACGGTAACATCTTTTGTTAGATATATTCCTAGTTATTAGATATTTTGTATGCTGTTGTACATGTGTGTGCACTTGTATATTTATACATATATTTAAATTAATTTTGAGACAGGGGCTTGCTATGTAGTTCAGGCTGGCTTTGAACTCACTAGGTAGCCCAGGCTAACCTTGATCCTCTTGCCTCAGCCTCCCAAGTGCTGGGATGTGGGATGTGTGGCACCACGCCAGCTTTAAATTGATGTTCTGATGGTTATTTGTTGGAAAAATGTTTGCATTTTGCATATCGATTTTGGTTTCAGAAATTTTGCCAAAATCTCTTTTAAAAAATCTGTTCGTTGATTGTTAGGACAAGACTACATACACAGCTGTAAGAAGTGCAAATAACAGTTTTGTTTCTTCCGTCCTAATTCTTTGCTCCTTCATTTATCCTTGCATTACTAACCTGCCAAAACCTCAGAACAGTGGTGAACTGAAGAGGTGATGGTGAGCATCTTGCGTTTGACAACTCATATGGAGGAGTTGTTCACATCTGACTATTAAATATAGTTTTACTTTAGGTTTTTGGTAGGTAACTGTCAGATAAAGAAGTTCTTTCTGTTCCCAGTTTGCTGAATATTTTTCTGTTTAGTGATAAATGGTAGAATCTGAACAGATGACTTTTCTGCATTTGCCCAGATGGTCACATGACCTTTTTTCAATCTGTTAACCTGATGCGTGACCCTGATTTTTGCATTTCTGGAATACACCCAGCTTGCGTCATCCTGTGGCATCTGTATCACCGGATTGTGTATGGTAGGCTCTTTGTTTAGGATTTTAATAGTGGTTCATGGGTGAACTTCCCTGGTGATTTCCTTTTCATGTGTCCTTGTCAAGCTTTGGTGTCAAGGTTATGCTGGCCCCGTGAAAAGTGACGGGCAGGGCCCCTGTGTCCCTGTTCTCTGGAAGCATTGCATAAGCTGGAGATTGTTCTGCCTTGAGTGTCTGGCCGAGCTCAGCTGGGGGCCCTGTGGGTGGGTGTGGAGGAGGAGAGTGGGCAGGAAGCCAGGCTCAGCAAGGCCCAGGAGGAGCTGTGACTGTGCGAAGTCCAGAGACCATGTGTGCCACCAGGAGAGCCCGGCCGTGAATCCTGGGGGAGGGTTCTGCCCGCCAGGGCTTCCCCATAGAGGGGCCACCATCTGTATGCCTGTGACCCGTGCTCCAGCCTGCTCCTGCTTCCTAAGCTGCTGTTGCTGCAGACATCTGTCTGTGAGTGGCTATTCCCTGGTGGCCCTAGATTGGAGAAAGTTACTTCCTCGAGTGTTCATTTCTGTCCCGGTTCTTCCTCTTGTCACATTCTCAGTTTTCCTGGGACCCCACATTATGGCCTACAGGCCCCCTCCTGCCAATTTGCTTCTCCCCAGGGGAAGCTAAATCTGGGCAAATTTCTCCCTAGAATCTTCCCTCAGTCCTCTTTAATGAAAAGAGCCAGGCACTTTCCTACCTTGAACCGTCTCTCTACACCTCGTAACAACACTGTGAGCTGGTCACTAGTGGCCTCATTGCTCAGATTAGGAAAGTTAAGGTCTCTAGTTATCTTCCCATTCTATTCTAGGTGATCGCTTTTTAACCTGCTATGGGTTTGGGTGTAAGATAAAGGCTGAGTTGGTCGCCCCTACTGACCTATGGTCTCCATCCCGTTCCCCATTCTGTCCTGTAGCCTTCCTTCCTTCCTCGACCCCTCTCTTCTTCTGCCACCCTGATCATTATATGTCTTGGGGGCCCTGCAGGAGCTTCAGTGTCTTGTCAGTCCTGGAGCTTCAGTGTCTTATCACAGGGTGGCAGCAGGAAGCGGGACCCACACCAGAGCTGGCTAAGAGTTGGATTAGGAATGTTACCTTGGGTACACTCCTTGGTTTGGGGAACTGACCAGTGATGGGTCATGCCCAAGGTTGTCTGTCATTCTAGCGCTAAGCTTGGAAGGGTGTGGGAAGGGGTGATTCCGGGAAGCCAGAGAAAGCCCGGGACAGGGCCAGTGTGCAGCGAGGCTGCAGAAACCTGGAGAAGATGCGGGGCCGGGATGCCCAGCACACTGCCCTCTGCCTGCACCTAGCCGGAAGCAATAGGCAGGCGGCCAGGCGGCTGGGAGTCTTCCATGTGGTCCCTGTGGGCAGCTGCAGGGAGAAGGGGGCCAGGCAGGTGGTCCCAGGAGCATCTGTGTGCTGTGTGGCTCTGCCCCCTCCCCCCTTTCACGCCTCCCCAGCACTGGCCGCTCCCTTGTCCCTTCAGCAGGGCTGCTTTTCTCTGCTCCTGGCCTTCCTCTGTTCCCAGGAACTCACTGAGCACCACTAGAGACATTCATGCTTCTGACCCTCACCTGGCACCCACGGAAGGTGCAGCACCAGGGCCAACCCCGCAGGGGACCGGGTTCAAGGCCCTCAAGGGAAGCCCAGCCTTGTTCCCGTGCACGGAGGCCACCCTCGCTGGCGGCTCACGGGGGCCTCGGGACATTGCTCAGCTCCGGCCTCCCAGGAGGACTGAAGAGTAACCTGGGGCAGTGGTGGGCCCTGTGCGGAGGTCAGACTGTCAGCCTCTCCACCAGGACCAGGATAAATGCGGTCACGCAGGAAGCCCCGGATACCTAAATTGCACCTGCAATGCGGAGCTCAGGGTCCAGGATGCGAGGACCCAAGTTTGGATTTGGCCCCCCCACCCTGCAGACTGTGTCCTGAGAAAGCTGCCCCTCTGCCCGGGCCTCGATGCCTCTGTCACCTGGCGGGGCTTGTGACAGTACTGTTACATGCTGTACATGGATTCTGTGGTCCCTGGGGGTGCAGGTACACAGTGGGACCACACACTGACAGTGGAGCTGAGAAGGCAGCGTCATCACAGGAGGGGACACGTCATGCATGTCACTGCCCTTCCCAGGGACAAGACATGCAGTTGGAGGACAGGGACATGGGTGATCTCCATCTGTGTAGCCTCAGCTGCTGCAAATCTTAGATTTTAACAAGAAAGTGTATGAAAATTAAATAGGAAAATACTTTATTCCAGAATAGGGATATGAGAAAAATATTTTTACTCACTTATTATTATGTATTTGTGTCTTAAGCCAAGTTTTGTAACAAAAGAGTCAAAAAGTTTTTTAAAAAATGAAAAGCTTGGTGTGATAGTGCACACATATAATCCCAGCACTCAGAGGACTGAGGTAGAATGGTCACGGTGAGTTCAAGGCCAGCTTGGACTACATAGTGAGTTCAAAGCCAGCCTGGACTATGTAGTGAGACCATCTTTTTAAAAACCAAAACAACACACTAATCCTGTCTCCAAACAAAACTTATAAGAAACTTACAGTGGGCTGAGTTTCATTTATTATCAAAGAGAGGGAACCGTCTTAGTGAGTGCGGGATACCAGAGAGTGCTGCTTGTAATGTCTCCAGCAGGGGGCACAGAAGTGTCCACCCCAAACCCCCCAGCACCGCAACTCCATGGCGGGCACCCGTGGGAGCCCCTGCCTTGCCCGGTGCCCTTGCGCTCACCCCCGGGCTCTGGCTGTCAGCACGATTCAACCCCAGCACACACGGCCCCGTGCAGGTTGGGTGGATACTGGGGATGTGTCGGTCCACACGATGGCCACAAGCTGGCGACACCAGATGTCACCTTTCTCAGGCCTCGCCCCAGCCTTCTATGCCATGATACTGTCATATCCAGGACCGTGATGAGTTTCAAGTAAATCATGAAACTATCTTTGCATTTGTGACCTGCCGCCTGTCAGAGGGCCACAGACCTGGCTTCTGAGACACTGGCCTTGTGAGTTGGTGGAACCCAGGGGCAGCGGCTTTGGTGGTCAGTGAGTGGGTGTCAGAGTCTTGACCAGGGCTGGAATCCTGACGTCCCCAGTAGACGCGCGTCTTTGGCCTCAGTTTCCTCCTCTGTAAAGCACCCATCTGACAGCATGACTAGGGGCCTTCACCTCATGAAAGCTGCAACTTTGCTATCACTGGGGAGCCAAGTGTCCCTTGTGAGAGACCTTCCCTAGCCGCTTGTTTTAGGCTGCCCTACCCCAAATCTGGCCACCTCCATGTGAGTGTCCACACGGCCCCACCAGCCCTCAGCCCCAGCAGTGCACACCTGCACCCAGTAGGTACACAATAAATGCTTGTCAAAGGATGGGGGTGACAAGGGTGTCTCACCGTGTCAGTGCCGTGCGGCCTGGCCAGTGTCTGTCTGCGTTGCTTGGATTTTGCAGCTCAGCAGTGTCTGAAGCACTCGGAAGTAGTAGAAACCCCAGGCAAGGTGAGTTCCCTTCCCTGTGGTTTCAGGAGTTCAATAAGTATTCGTCAGCTGTTTATTGATTGCCTCTCACAGCACCTTGTGCTGAGCTTGGCTGGTGCCCTAGAAGCTCCATTATCGAGTCAGGAGCACAAGACAGCCAGGGTTCCCTCTGCCGCTGGCTCCTGCTGGGGGTTGGAGGGCCCAGCCCCTTGCCAGCTGCCCCCTGTCCAGGATAGAAGACAAAAGGTGAGGCCGCTGGAGACCCAGATGTTACCACTGCCGCCCAGAGTGGAGGGGACCTGCAAACTTGCTGATGCTGAGGTGGAAGTGGCCAGCTCCCTGACCCTGCACGAGCAGGGCAGGGCCAAGTTCCACTTCCCATTTCATCTCTTGGATGCATCCAGGGACTGTGGCACCTGCTGGGGCTCCAGAGAGGAACAGACCAGGAGGTGGACAGAGGCTGGGGGCCTCAGGCAGTGAAGCCTTTGTGTGGAGTCAGCAGCAGCTTCCTCTCCTTCCTGGGGGAGCAGGGACAGAGGGGCAGGCAGCCCAGGGGGCTGGGGCCTGCTGCTTCCCAGAGCCAGCGGCAAGTGGAGGAGACAGGGTCCCTGGCCTTTCTGACCCCCCATCAAGCTGTCAAGGAAAGGAGCTGCCCCACCAGGGATCCCAGAACCAGGCGTGTGTGTTCACAAGGACCCTGTGAGATGGTGTGAGGATGCCCATGTTACAGCTAGGAAAACTGAGGCTAGCCATGCTGGCAGACATGCTGGAGTGTTCAGTGGGGAGGCCGGCTAGAGGATCACAGACAAAGGGCGTGGGCTTCCCAGTGTCCCACCTCCCTGCTGTTGTACCAGGTCCCATGGGAGAAAGTGCAAGGCTTCCCTGCTCATTCCCCGGGCCCTGCTTCCTTCGCCACGGCTACCCGTCAGGCTAAGACCGGCGCTGTCCCAGAGTTCACCCTGGGATCAGGCAGACACCAGCTCCCCCGCCATACACACTTAGCCCTGTGACCGAGTTCTGGGGCTGAGCCGTGTCCTGAGTGCAAACCTGAGCGGGGACGGCAGGAAGGCAGAGGAGGAGTCGGAGCCTGCCTGTGGGTGCCGTGAACCTGCTGCGTGCTGGGGACGTGGCCTCGGACGACTGGGCAGGGCTGCTGCCCTTGCAGGGGACGGGGTGGAGAAGGCAGACGCTCACAGGAGCCACAGCGAATCTGGCCGTGGCAGTCCTGGAGGGAGACGCACAGGGCTCAGGAGACGTGGAGAGGCTCGGTGAGCCTCGAGGTCACACAGCCAGCTGCTCCGGCCCCTTCCTTCCCGCTGGGCCTCACGGGCCCTTGGGGTGGGATGCCGCTTGCCCGAGCCGCGTTTGGCAGTGCCCGGGCCCAGAGCTCGTCCTGCTGCCCCTTTGAATGGCATCTCGCTGCGACCCGCGCGGCTCTCGAACTTGCCAGGGTGAGGACGGTGAAGGGCGGCGAGAAGGTGCAGCAATGAAGACAAGACGCGGAAAGCTGGGATCAGGGGCCGCTCTCTGGCTCCGGTTGGCGGGAAGAACTGCTCAGCGGTGGCAGCGTGTTTATTAATACACGCAGTGTTTCGATGTCAGGTGAGGCCGTGCTGACAGCTCGCTCGCCTCTCTCGCTCGCCCCGTGTTCCCCGAGCTGGAACACCTGCTCGCCTCGGGGGCTCTGTGCTCTCCGTTCTGCACAGGGGAACGACCTCCAGCTCAGCGGTTCCCCACAGTGTGTCAGGTCGCTTTTGTGCGGCCACTCCCCCTTCAAGGTAAGCTGGGGGCGGGCCCTCCCTCCCGAGTCCCCAGCTAGGTACAGAGCAAGGCAGGTGCTTGGGTTTCTGATGGGGGTGCTCCTGATACAGGGCACAGAGCTGTGCTCTGAACATGACTTGGGAGCCACTGCAGCGTAGGGCAGACCTGAGCTCGCATGGCTGTGGGTTTGCGGCTTCCAGGCCTGGCCTAGCCCAGGGCATGGGCTGACGCAGATGCCAGCTCCTGCTGCGTCCTGGCCTCGGCACGGGACACTTTGTTCACTGTGTCACCCGTGAGACCGGGAGCGTGAGCCTCGGTGGCTTTGCAAGGAGGAGTGGGAAGCTCGGAGAGTTCAGTATCTCATACGGCTGCAGACGGAACTGCCTCGGGCTCCACCCGCTTTGTTCTGGGGAGGCTGAGCCTCAAGAGCCAGGGAAAGAGGCCTGGCGTCGCAGGAGCTCCTCGGCTTAGACAGGTCTCCCCCAAAAGCCTAAGTGTTGCTGGCAGCTGGTGGAGCCTTGGAGGGGCAGTGCCTGGTGGCAGAAGTGAGGTCCCTGGGGCCTTCCTGGCCTCCCGTGCCATGTGTTCCCACTCACCCAAAGCACCAGAAGCAGCAACTGTGGATCAAAACCTCTGAAGCTGGCAGCCAAATCACCCAGCCTCCTGTAAGCTGGCCACTGCGGGCCTTTGTCACAGTCACAGAAGCAGGCACAGGCAGGACCTTGCCTGTCCAGGCCCCATCTGCTGTGAGTGGCGGTGCTGGCTCTGGAACCCAAATCTCCTCGCCTCTGTGAACTTCTTCTGAGGCTGGCAGGTGCAGGGTGGATGCCCAGCCACGTCCCTCCGCCTGGACGCTGGCCCCGTCCCCATGGGGAGCTCCTGTCCCCCGCACCCACTCTGCACCCACCTCCTCCTCTTCCTGCCGCAGGCTCTGCATGTCCCTGAGTGGCCTGCTGAAGGCGAGGAGTGTTTATTGCGATAAATTGACATAATAAAGTGGGTGAGAGTTGTGGTATATGGTTTGCACCTTCATAAAGCTGTTGAAAACCAAAGAGAGAGGAGATGGGGAGAAGTCCCTTCCCCTCCGGTGTCTCTTTCAGGAAGGCTCCTTGGCTTGCAAAGAACAGAGTCACTGAGCTAGGCACCTGGGAAGAGGCAGCTGCTGGGTATGACGACATCAACCTCACAGGACACGGCATCATCACTACATTGACGAGGGCACGTGGGTCCAAGGTGCCCCGGTCCTGCCCTCCCACCCCAGGCAGTGATGACATCTCCCTCCCCAGTGTGGACAATGGGGGAACTCAGCCTGCCGCCTGGCCTTGGCTCCCCCTGCCCACAGCACCAGCCTCCGCCATTCCCACCATGCAGGCACCTGGTGTGGCGCCACCTGCCAGGCACCTGCTCACCTGGCTCCGTGCTGGGCTGGGTCCTGCAGGAGAAGCAGGGTCTGACCCACAGGCTGGGTACACGTATGGGCTTCCGGGGGCACAGACGCCTGTTGTCCTCTGGCTTCTTCAGTCCTGTGATACCCGTTGTCCCCTCCTTCAGGTCCGTGATATCTGTTGGCCTTGGCTTCTGCAGCTCCATGACACCTGCTGTCATGGCTCCGTAGCCTGTGCCCCCTGCAGCCTCATAGTTTTGACCTCCTGCCTGGGCCCTGGGCCCTCTGTTCTGCCAGTCTTGCTTTCCGAACGGAGCCTGTGTGCTTCAGACAGCGTCCACTGCACCAGAAGTCCTTTCTGTTGGCTGTAGCAGCAGCATTCACCATATTTTTTATCACACCTGGGAAAGACCCTCACGAAAGAGGACTTCCAGAACTGCTTCAGAACAGTGGGATAAGTGTGTGCAATTTGAGGGGAGTATTTTGAGAGGGATTCGTGGCTTTGTGTTCTTTACTGTAATAAACATTCATGGTATATTTTAATTACTCCGTGTCCACAGGGCAGGAGGGAGGTGTGGTGACCATGTGACTCCGTAGCAAAGACTGGTGGCAGTGTGGAGGGGGTGTGGGGGAGCAGTGCGCAGGTGGCTGTCGCAGGACTGGGCTTCCTGGGGCTCTGTGCTCCTCAGAGGCCCACGGGGGCTGTGGGGGTGCTGACCTGTGATGAGAGGACTGTCACGTGCTTCCCTCTCAACACCGGGGTGGGGAGCTGCAGGGCAGGTAGGAGCTGTTGGCAGGAGCTCAGAGATGTGGGGGTGCTCCCCGTGGATTTGGGGAACCCCTGGCTGTGCTGCATGCAGAAGCCCTGGACTGGGGTCTTTCTGGCTGGAAGTAGAGGGGCTGGCCTCTCTCCCGGTCAGCAGAGTCCATGGTGAGCGCGCAGCTCAGCGCCGACAGCTGAGCTCTGGCGGAGGGGCAGGCGGCACAGGATAAAGGCCTGGGCTTGCCTGGTGTAGCGGCCCAGCTGCGTGGCTGGCTGAGGCAGAAGGGTCTCAACTTCTGGACCAGCCTGGGCAACTTAGTAAGACCTTAACCCTAAAGAAACCCGAAGGCAGGCTGAGGAGGTGGCTCAGTAGCGGGGTGCACGCCAGGCCCTGCCTCCCGTCCTCAGCACCTGGGCCGGGCCCCACGGGAAGGAGAGTGTGAACCCCGCTCCGCACTGCCTGGCACTGACTGTCCCTGTCGCTTTCCCCTGGGCAAAATGGGAGGGCAGTAGGGTCCTGCCCGACTGGGTGCTGGAAGTGAAGTCACGGTGGCACCCTGGGTGAGCGGGCCTCCCTCGCCCTGGCTCTACGTCTGTCTCCTGTGTGGCTTTCCCGCCAGCTCTCCAGAGAGGAGGCCTCGCTGCCAGATGCTGTCATGGAAACCGGAGCTGGGGGAAGCAGGAGAGGCCCGGAGGAGGCCTGGGGGTGGGGAGGGGATGTACTTCCGGCTGCCCCCCCCCGGCCACCTCCACAGCTCAGAGGAATGAAGTGGGGGAGACGCCTTGGGGAGACAGAGGCCTGCGGGGCCGGCGCAGCACCCGTGGCCCCCGCTCACAGCTGCGACCCCTCTGGCTGCCTCCCTGTGCCCAGGGCCCAGTGTGGGGCTCACGTCTTGCTCTCTGTTTGGGGTTGTCTGGTCCCCCTCATCTGAGACCCTCTGGCAGCCCCTCCCTAGGGAAGGGTTGTGTCCCTTCCTCCACTCCCCAGGGCTCCAGGACCCCGCCTCATGACTCCACCTACCCCGCGTGCCCTGTGCGACCCTTGTCAGCGGCCCCCGCCCCACTCGCAGTGTCCCGTGCAGGCTCTGCAGCCCCCAGAACTCGGCAGGAGGACCCCTGGCTCGGGGTCGAACCCAGCTGAGAGGCTGTGGGGCCCACAGCGCCCCTCGTCTCAATGCCCCCCTCTTTGGGTCACCCCCGCCCCAGGGCTCTGAGTTGGCCCACAAAGCACTGGCAAGCCGCCTCATCATCACTGCCACTGCACGTGCTCAAAAACTCGGGGACGCGAGGAAAACAGGGAAAAACTGCAAGCCGTGCTTTGCTTATGGGGTGAACCCATTTCCCTGTGAGGCGAGGGAATCCTGCAGACAGCTCTCTCGTGGCCGGCCGTGGCTGCAGGTGGATCGTGAATGCCGGCGGGCCCCTTCCATGGCCAGACCCACGCTGCATGCCTGTGGGGGGAGGGCACCGGGGCAAGGTGTGACCCAGGTTCCCTCCTCTTCGCCAGCACTTGTGCTCGCCCTCTGGCCTCAGCCACCCTCCTGGGGCCGCAGTGCTGTCCCGTGGTTGTGATTTGTCCCACCTTCCCTCGGGCTTTGGGCCCTTGTGCCCCGCTCCCCTGGAGAGGCGGCTGTCAGACCTGCTGCCCCTTCCGGAACGGCAGTGGTGACTGACGTGAGGTGGTTGTCCCGCTCTCTCGGTGTCATGAAGCCTCGTGTGCTCACCTGTGCCTGGAGGTGGGCTCTGTGGGGCCTGGCGCTCTTCCTTAGAGAGCGGTCCTGTGACACGGGGAAGCCTGCAGACCCTCCTGTCTGACCTTCCCGGCGGCTCCTGTCCGGACACCACCAGTAGGGGGCGGGGAGCCACTTCCCGCCCAGGCGTTGGGAAATGGTGTGGCCCAGCGGCCCTTTCCCTCCGCAGACCTGCTCAGGGCATCTGGCGTGCGGCAGGCTTTGGTCCAGGGCTTTTGCGTCTGTCCTGGTCGTCCTTCTCGCCCTGAAGCTGGGTGTTTCCAGCCGCCCTGTCACAGGTGGGGACTGATGTGCGGAGAGAGACGCCTGGGGTGACAGACTCTGGGTGGAACTGGGATCCCGACCCGTCTCTCTCTCTGTCTCTTTCTCTCCATTTCTGCACTGGGGATGAAACCCAGGGCCTTCACACTGAAGTCAGCTGGGCTTGAACTTGGGATCCTCCTGCCTCAGCCTCCCAGAGTGCTGGGATTACAGGTGTGCACCCCTACACCCACCTTTTGCTGTCACTGCCTGCTTCCTGAGACACCCCAGGCAAGCGCTTCTCCCTTTTTTTTTTCCTGACACTTCCTGTTATCCGTGAAAACCTCGCTAATAATCCCTGGGAACGGGCGTGGAAGATGCCTGCGGCGCTCCTGGCCATCGTCTCCCGCGCTCTCCTGCCTCCTGGGCACTGTTGCTTAGATCCTTAGAAAGTTGTCATTTGATGCACACCCAGCCTGGACAGGGGTGGCGTGGGGTGGGGAGCTGAGGGGGTTGCTTGTTGTTCCTGCCGGGCAATGGTGGCACTCTGAGACAGAGACAGTGTTAATGGCGACTTCGGGCTCCTCAGGGTGCTGGCCAAGGCCAGTGACTGGGCCCTGTCCTCCGTGCTTGGCTGTCTTTCCCCGGACTCGCCATGGGGTGCTGTGCCCATGGGCTGTGGGTACTTCCTGCCGACCTGTAGCCGAAGGAAGGGACATCATTCACCTCAAGACCAGTGAGGGCAGCTGGGCCGCGAGGCAGTGCGCTGGTCATGGGGTCCAGTGTAGCTGGGAAACCTGAGGCCCAGGAGGTGAGCTGAGTTCCCACGGGGCCACCACTTCCTCTGGAGGAGGCAGGAGTCCAACTCGGAGCCGGCCAGGCCTCTCACCGTTGCTGGGGAGATGAGCAGAAGGGACCAGCCGCATGCTGTGCCTGGTGTACCCCTGCCAGAAGCTTTGGGATCGAGCTCGTCAGGTGCCCCAGGGTCCCAGCCGGGGTGCAGGTGGATCAGCAAGGCCAGGACCCGGGTCTGGGGCCACCTGTCCTCGCCTCGTTCTGGGCTGGACCAACAGGAGAGAAGGTGCCAGGTGCCCCCCGTAGACAGGGCAGGTAGAGGAGAGGCCAGGAACAGAGCCACGGCCCAGACAGGAAAGTAAGAGCAGTCAGGGTGAAGGTCACATCCCAGAAAAGGAGGCTGTGACAGTTAAGAGAAACACTCAGAGACTAATAAATGGATTCACCACTCACCTTTCACAACAAGCAATTCCAGATGGATCAAAAATTTAAATGAAGCCAGGTGTGATAGTATACATACCTACAATCCCAGCACTGAGGAGGCTGAGGCAGGAGGATCTCTGCAAGTTTGAGGCCAGCCTGGGCAATGTAGTGAGTTCAAGACCAACTTGAACTTGTACATAGCAAGACCCTGTCTCAAAAAACTAACAAACAAAAAACCAAAAAAAAAAAAAAACAAAAAAAACAAAAAACTCCCTAAACTTATTTTCAGTGAGAACAATATTGAATTTCAAAAACAAGACACAAGGAAATCCCCCATAGTTACTATATTGCATATTGTTATCCTCTGAACAGATGCTCAGACTACCAGCCCCAGGCCTGCAAAGTCAATCAATCAATACAAGCATTAAGCTGCTTTTGTACCTCAGTTGCCATTGTCCCATCCCGTGTTCCCCCGAATCCGCTGGTTGCCTACAGGTGGGTGGGGGTGGGGATGGGGTCTTCTTGTCTCCAGCCCGTGTGCCAGCTGGCCCACAGGAAGGCAGGCAGACTTCCCGATTCTTTTCCCGGCCACAGGCTGCCACTGCCAAAATTTAAATAAAAAGAAAATCATACAGTTGTTAGGCAACACGAGAGTCTCAAAATAATCTCAAAGAGGAGAAGACTTTTCTAATACCCAACACCCAAAACTTTTGATAAGTTCTAATATCAAAAATTGAAATTTGTTTATCACATGCTATCAGCAAATTCAACAGAAAAATGAATCATCTGGAAAAAATAGTCACAGACCTGTATCATAGAAATGCGCTATTTGTTTTTTCTTTTTTGTAGAAGGTTTTTGTTGGTTTATTTCTCATTTTTGAACCCAGGACCTTGCTTATGTTAGGCAAACATTTTATTGCTGAGCTATACCCCAGCCCTCTGAATTTTTTATTTTTTTAAATTTTGAGACGGCGTGTTGCTAAGTTTCCCAGGCTGGCCTCAAGCTTTCAGTGCCCTGCCTCCGCCTCCGACATAGCTGGGATTATAGGTGTACACCGTCACACTCAGCTAATTTTCTGAATATATAACAAGTTCATACTCTTAGCAAGAAAAAGCATCTTTATAGAAAAAGTGGTCAGAGAACTTGAACCAGAAAGGAAATAAAAATGACATTTAAATTTTTTGAAATTACCAAGTGTGACAGCGCACGCCTGTAATCCCAGCATTCCAGAGGCTGAAGCAGGAGGATTGCTGTGAGTTCTTGGCCAACCTGGGCTACATAGTGAATTCAAGGCCAGCCTGAACTACATAGTGAAATCCTGTCACAAACAAACGAACAATTCATGAGATGATGCTCAGCCTCCCTCATTGTAAGACGTGTGAGTTGAACTTCGATGAGATAGGGTGTTAGCTTGTCAGAGTTTGACGAAGACTCAAAGTTAGACAACGCGTCCTGCTATCAAGGTTGTGCAAAAGGAGACCCTGATGTAAATGTCGATGCTGTGAAATGCCACGGCCTCTCTTGATAAAGGGATCTTCCAGATTTACATGCACAAACCTCTGACCCACACGAGGCCATCGTACAGATGCAGGTGCATGGGGGAGCGGTGGCTGCGTGAGGAGCCTGCTGGGGACAGCCGTGCGTGTCCGCCTGCGAGGCGCCTCCTCCCCGAGACCTTTGTGAAAAAGGAAGAGAGGGAGAAGGAGGGGAGTGGGGAGAGCCAGAAAAGGGAAGAGCGGGAGGGAGGGAGGCGGGGAGGAACAGAAAACATCTGGCATGTAGGAGGGGCTTCACAGATGTGTCCCTTCACCGGACCTCACTCCCCTCCCACCAGGCCGGGTGCAGAAGAACTCAGTTCCGCATCCCTGTGCAGCTGCTGTGGGGGTCTTAGGCAACAGTCGAGAAAACAAGATGCGACGGGTGCACACCTGTAATCCAGCACTGGTGAGGCTGAGGCAGGAGGATTGCCTCAAATTCAAAGCCAACCTGGGCGACAGAGTGAATTCAAACCCAGCCTCAAGTACATGGAGAGATCCTGTCTCAAGCAAGCAAACAAACAAACAAACAAAAATGTTCACTTGTAGGAAGTTATCCTAAGGAAGTAACTGGCGAGCTGGACTGTAGCTCAGTGGTGAGTGCTTGCCTAGTTTACCCAAGGCCCGAGTTCCATCCCCAGCGACAGAGCGGCGTGGGGACAGGGGAGGATTAGATACACATGCAGAGGTTTATGGGTAAAGGTGCACACTGCAGTTCTACTCCTCCATTGCCCTGAATACTCAGCAGTAAGCCAGTGCTCATGTGGGTCTTGGTGAATCCGTACAGTGGAGATTTGCTGGCGCTCCTAATGGTCATGATTTTTGCAGAACATGTAATGATGTGGGGAAAGGCTCACTAGGTGTGTTAAGTAGAAAGTGGAGGCTGCAACACCAAATCAGCCAAATGGGCTTTTTGTAATTTTAGAAGAGATTTCTGTGAAGGGCCATTATTCACATAGGTCACACAGGCGCGCGCGCTATTTCTATAGTGTATGTGTAAAGAGTAGAAGGAGAACCTCCCCGTGTTAACTTTGGACAACATGATTAAGAATAGTTAAGAATACTTTTATGTACTTGCTTATGCTTTTTTTCTAATTTGTGTACTAATGCTTTTTTTTTTGTCCTTTTGAGACAGGGTCTTGCTATGTGGTCCAGGCTGGCCTTGAATTCACAGTGATCCTCCTGCCTCAGCCTCCCCAATGCTGGGACTACAGGCTGCACCATCACATCTGGCTAGTAATACTTTTTTATTAGATAGAACGATATGTGTTTTTCAAAAACCTGATCATATGGAAAATGATACCCAGACTATCAGATCACATAGGACTAAACAGTCTTCTAATCTGATAAAGTCTCATCTTGGTCTCTTAGTAGCAGTTGCAAATGGATAGATAGATAGGCTTTTTTTTTTTTTTTTTTTTTTTTGCTACTTGATGGATGAATTTGGTTTTTAGCTCTGCTCAAATTTCACAGGAAATATTGTATTTCCTACGTCTCTTGAAGGAAATCAAGAGGTTCCCCACACACTGGGCCCACATCCCTCCAACACACTGGGTGGGAACTAAGCAGCCAGCAGTCACCCCAACCTGTCCCTGTGCCCCTGTTTTGCGTTGTCCACCCTCCTGCATGTTGCAGGCAAAATGGAGCTAACTGAGCACTCCTCCAGCAGAGCTCCAGACTGCTCCAAAATCTGAAACTTCTTGAGCCCCGACACACGGTCACAAGTACCAAACCTCAGGTAGTGGATCGCAGTCAAGACAGCGGCAGCCTGAACACACTGTGTATAAAACTGTTCAGAGCTGCACGAGGTGGCGCACACCTGTAATCCCAGCCCTCTGGGAGGCTGAGGCAGGAGGATCAAAAGTTCCAGCCCAGCCCGGGTAACTTAGTGATTTAATGACTTAGTGACTGTCTCAAAATATAAAAAAATAGAAAAAGAGCTAGGGTGTGAAGGCCCTGAGTTTAATTCCCGGTGCTGAACAGACACACACGCACATGCACAACTTGCACATTCAGGGACTGGGCTGCAGCTGATTGGTGAGCACTTGTCTGTTGTACATGAGGCCTTGGGTTCCAACCCCAGCACTGCAGAAAAACCAAACAGAAATGAGCTTCAGGCTAGGAGAACGCAGTGTATAACAAACAAACAACCGTCGGTCGGTTGAGCTGGGTCCCAGCCTCGAGCTAGCTCGGTGGTATCTGCAGATATTCCAATGTCCACGAAAGCCCGAAATCTGAGTCACACCTGCTCCTGGGTGTTTGGAGCAGAGACACTCAAGCTGTCTTGTGACTTGGCTCAGTTGCTTCCTGTTCCCAAGTCAGGCTGCGGCTTGTTCCTCTGCCCCTTCCCGGCCTGGCCCTACCCGTCCCTCGGGGCCACCCTCGGTGCTTGTCGAGTGACTGGCAGTGGGTGGCACCCATGACGGGAGCTCAGCTGGGAGAAGGTGGCACAGGTGCTCCCTGCCTCGGTGGTCTCCCTCCTGGGCCCTTCCTCCACCTCTCGGGGATCGGAATCTTTGGCTCTCGGGAATTGTCCAGGGCAGATGTGTGGGCCACGGTGACTCACGGCTCTGTGATGGGCGTGCGGGAGAACATGTCTGCCCTTGGCCAGTGGCTCTGCCTTGGTCTCCATGGCCACGAGCTCTGCCCACCCGCTGTGACTCAGGATGGAGAGGCTGCGCTGCAGAAGGGCCACCAGCATCCCCAGGATTCCAGCGTTTTGTCCTTGCCGGTTCCCCCTGTCCTCATCTTCCAAGTGTGATCTTGCATCCTGGCCATGCCCTGGGGTTTCCTGGGGTGACTCAGGGCCCTGTGCCACCTTCCTCCAGACAAACGTTGTCTGCAAAGCTTCTGAAACGTTTATTTTGAGGATGTGCTGCAGGATGACAGACAGACAGCTGCTTAAAGATTTAAAAAACGAGACAGAAAGAAAACTCTTCCAGCTATGCAATCATGACATCGTCAGGGGAGCTGTCCTTGGACCTTCAGGTCTTCATCTCTCTGGCGTCTGGCCTGTCATTAAAGGACTCCAAGGTGCCGGGCATGGCGCAGACACTGGTGGGAACCTGAGGTCAAGAAGAGGTGGCCCTCGTGCAGAGTCACCGCACAGTGCCCCTCCGTGACCTGGGTCTGGCAGCTGGGGAGGCAGGGATTCGAGCTCAGACCGCAGCTCCAGAGCAGTCAGATGGGGCACGGGCCTCCTCACCTGCTCTGCCCTGGGCACGGAACCTGGTGCTTCCCCTGCCTGGTGCCTGGGTGGCCGCCACGAGCTGCAACCCCCGTCCCCTGCACTGGCCGAATAGCACAAGTGAAAAATGACCCTTTGCACACAGACATGGTGGCACACGCCTGGAACTGCAGCTCTTGGGAAGCCGAGGAAGTTAGGATCACCACCAGTTCAAGGCAACCTGGGCTGCACAGTGAGTTCAAGACCAGCCTGAACTACCCAGCAAGACCCTGTCTCAAACAAAGTGATAAAACAAAAATTGTCTGGCTCACTTGGCCAAAGAAAGCTAGTAAAAGATAGGAGACTTTTAATATCATGCTAGTAATTATTCTGCATTATAGGTTGAGGTTCTGCCTTTTTTAAGGTAGGTACCTTAGTCTCTCCTGGTTTCTGCAACAAAATGCCGTGAATTTAGCGGTGTATCCGCAGGACAGATTGACACTGCGCAGTGTTGAAGGCTGGGACGTGTGAGGCCTGGGGGCTGGGGATGTGTCGAGGGCACATTCTTCACCGATGGTGGCTTCTCCCGGCATCCTCGTGACGGGAGGAATGAGGCAGTGTCCTTGAGTGTGGCCTCTGTCCTTCCTGTATCTCAAACCTATGATAACCAACTTATGTGGAGAAAAGATCGATTGTGGCTCACGGTTTTTATTTTTATTTTGTTGAAAGTGTAATCATTTCTATGTTTAAGATTTTTATTATCAGGGGCCAGAGATGTAGCTCAGTGGCACAAGTGCCTGCCTGGCAAGCGCAAGGTCCTGAGTTCAATTCCTGGTACCAAAAGAAAAAAAAAATTTTTTTATTACTGTGTGTTTGTGATATGTGATGATCACATTCCTCCCGTGGAGTTGGTGCCTGCATAGAACACATCTCCATTCCCTCCTGCGTCCCCTTCCCTCTCTCCTAACACCCTTCGTATCTTGGCCTTGTTCCCTTCCACAGAAGATCTTTCTCCGTTTCCTATTGTTTTTGATTTTGTGCCCTAATTTATTTATACTTTGGGTTTCTCATATAAGAGAAACCATATGATACTAAAGCTTGTGTGTCCAGTTTATTTCACTTAGCACTATGGCCTCAAGGTACATTGATTTTCCTACAAATGACTCCAGTTTAGCCTTCTTTACGGCTGAGTAGTACTCTGTGGTGTGTCAGTATCACACTGTCTCTATCCACGTGTCTGCTGATAGATGCAGAGGCTGAGTCCAAGATTCAGCCTCTGAGAGTTGTGCTTGGCTCCCAGCTTAGAGCTGGGAGGTTCGGACCACAGGCCGTGGACCTGTGGGACCTGTGATGAGAGACTCATCATGCTAAGAGCAGAACTGCCTGCCTCATAGCCAAGAGAGAGAAAGAGAAGACTGGGGTCACCTCCAAGGACACCCCTTAACAGGAAGACCACCAGGTGGGCCCCACCACCTCCCAATGACCCAAAGCTGGGGACCCAGTCTTTAGCACACAGCCTTTGGGGACACGCACTGCCTAGCCCTGCCGCTTCCCCACCGCGTCTCGGTGCTGCGCCTCAGCCAGTGCCCCCCACGCCGTTCCTTCTGCGTGACTTCACCGTGTAACACAGCCATGCCCTGAGCACTCTCTGTGGTTACCAGTTCGATGAGACTTTTTGCTCTTATGCCTTAGAATGGGTCACAGACACACACCCAGGGGCTGGATCTGTGTTCGATAGTCCTCAGGACACCAGTCAAAGGGTGGACAGATCGAAATGGAGACAGTCCCCATCCACGCAGCGCATCCAGCCCGAGCCCCGAAAGGTCGCTCTCATCTGCCTTCCCTTGGGACAGTGTCCTTGTCCCGAGCCTGGAGGTCGCAAGGTGAAGTGAAATAAACCAGACACGAGCTTACACATCTCATGGCTTCTCTTACATGAGAAACCCGGAGTATAAATAAAAAGCAAAATAAAAGACAATAGGAAGTAGGGAGATAGATCTTTTTCTCTTTTTAAAAAAAATTTTTTTTGAGATGGGTTCTCATTTTGCATTTCAGGCTGGCCTTGAACTCTTGGTGATCCTCCTGCCTCATCCTCCCCAAGTGGTGGGATGGCAGGCATGCACCACCACACCTGGTAAGATAGATCTTCCTCAGTAGGGAAGGAGACCAAGAGAAGGAGGGAGAGAGAGGGCAGGGAAGGCAGTGGGAATTGGGAGGCGTGATGTCCCTGCACCAGCTCCACACGAGCACGGACTAACAGAAGACCTCAGTGTCGTACATCATGCCTGTCAAGTGCACAACCAGAATGGCAGTGTCTATAGAAACTGACGAAAGTGCAGAAATCATCTTAGATATAATGGGAGATTAAAAAAAAAAAAGGGAGAGATCAGATCCTGAGCCCTTGCCCAAATGCAAAAGAGCCGGACACTATCACAAGTGGTTCCTTGGAACTGGCACGCCTGCTGGTAGCTGCTGTCCTCTGGAAAAGATTCAGATTCCGCTCATTTCTTGTGAGTCATGCCCTGACCCCCCACACTGGTCCCCAAGGACGGCGCTACGCGGGCTGGGCAGGCAGTGCTGGCGGCACTCCAAGGCTGTGGTGCCGTCCAGCAGGACCATATTTAGGCATGTCTCTCTGTCTGTCTGTCTGTCTGTCTGCCTGACTGCCTGCCTGGCTGGCTGCCTGCCTTGTGACCCTCCATGTTGGCTGTCCCACCCCTAGGTTGGTGCAGCAGCCTCGTGTGGCCTTGCTGGGCTCAGCAGGCTCCGTGGCTTGGCCGTGGCATTGGAGGGTTAGTCAGGGGGCCAGGGGGCTGCTGGCCAGGTACCCACCTGCCTTCCTAGAGCCTGCATGCATGGCAGCCCCAACCTGCTGCTGCCAGGTGCTCCCAGGACATAGACCTTGGCCACCCAGGGTCTCCCCTTAGGGTACAGAGGGGCCTTCTCTTCCCCGCCACCCCATTACTTCCTTTATTTTTTCTTTTCCCTGGTGAGACCCAGAGCCTCCTGCCCAGGCAGGTGCTCACCCCCAAGCCAACAGCCATTCTCCAGTTACTTCTGTCTGTCTGATCTTTCTCTGCTCTCCACAGATCATCCGCCCCTGGCCCAGTAGCACAATGTGGTCAGCAATTTTGTTGTTGTTATTTTTCCTTTGAGACGGTTTTACAACATAGCCCAGGCTGGCCTTGAACTTACGGTGATCCTCCTGGCTCAGCCACCCAAGTGCTGGGATTACAGATGTGGCCCAGCATGGCTGGCTAACACTGTGTTTTATGTCTCCAGAGACCAAGATGCTCTCTTGTCCACACCCCATGCTGGGGGCTCCTGCCTGACCCCTCAGGCCCGTTAGTGCTCCCCACTCCATGTCCTTGGCACCCTGGGAGTGGGCCCCGCAGCCGTCTGTCCTCACGGTCACAGGTGCACTGTGATGTTGACCCCACCCCGCCTCGATTTCTCCTGCTGCCCCGCCAGGGGGACAAGGACACGGCCGTTTGTGCACAGTCAGTGCTTCTCAGTGACGGTGAGGCTAACGCGCCACCCACGGGTCACTTCTGGGCGCCTCTCAAACTCACATGGAGGTTAGAGCCCAAATCTCAGGGGCCGCGGGGTCGCTTACAGCGTGATTCCCGTGTCTGCCGCTCCCCGGCCCCACTCCCACCCTCAGTCAACTCCCTGCGGAACGCTCACCCCAAACCCGGGCCTTGGGGTCTGCTCCAGGAGGGCCCAGGCACGTCACCCAGAGCTGCTGGTGCCCAGAGCTGCTGCTCACGCCACGGACCACAGCAGCCTCGCCACAATGCCCGGCTGGAAACTGGTCGCTTCCTGTGCCCTTCAGGATCCATGGCTAAGTGCAGCCCGCTGCAGCCTCCTAGCTTCTCAACTCCTCTGACTTCCTAGGTCTTTTTCTCTGGTCCAGGCCACTGTCACCTCTCAGTGGGACAGCAGCCCCAGTCTCCTGTGCCCTCCTTAGCTACTCACTCAGGTGGCCTCCACATCTGTCCACATCTGCCAGGCCCAGCCACCTCCTGGACACTGTCCTTCGACACGGCACACGGTGTGGCCTTTCCACAGCTCATCCTGGGTGAGCTGCCTCCGTGGTGGTCCCCACCTGGCCAGCCACATCCTCACTAGCAGTGAGCTGTTCCCGTCGTACGCCTTCCTGCCGTCCACCCCAACCCTGTAGGGCCCCTCCCTGGCCGCCATGCCTCTCCCTTTGCAGACCACCTCTGTTCTTCCAGGGGGAGCTGGTGGTCTCCCCGGATAACCCCTGCAGTCTGGGCCCTCTGGTCCTTTCTCTGAATTCCCACAGAAGGGATTCGCCTGAACCTGGCAAATGCCACCGAGCTCCTTGTTGACTTCCGGTATGCTACACCATCGCTTCCTTCCTTGCCCTGGCAGATCCTGATCTAGCTCTAAATGGCCGCAGCTCCCACTTCCCATGCCCCACCCCCGTGATTCCCAGCAGGCCAGGCATTGCTCCTTCCAGCCTTGGGCCCACGCCATTGGGGTGCCCTCCGGAGTGGGGCTCCCACCTCGGCTGGTCATGCAGGGCAGGCTGCTGTGCAGGAGCGGGACCCACCCGGGGCCTTGGGCGTGGCTGGCCAGCGCTCACCACTGAGCTGCACCCCGCCTGCTCAGGTTCGCCATCCTGACAGCAAGCCTCCGCGCAGGCTCCTGGCCCCCAGTTTGGACTCCCCAAACCCAACTGGAGCTCTACAGGTGCCAGCCAAGGCCACACCTGCCCTGTGCTGCAGAGTAAAGGGGTGTCAAGTGCCGAGGGCACAAGTCAGGGCCAGATGGACCCAGATAACTAGAGGCTGGCGGCTCACAGCTGCTGGTGATAAGTCAGGGTGCGTCCCTGGTCTAGCGTCTCCAGACCCCACCACCAACAGTGTCCCCTGTGTATACTTCAGAGCATCCCCAGCCTGGGGTGGGGGGCCCTGTAGCAGAGCCACAGGCTGCTGGGTCCTCCTGCCCCAGCCCCCCACCCCACCCCGGGGTTAGAGCCCCATCTGCAGACAGCAGCAGGCCTTCTTGCCGCTCTGTAACTCTGTTCCAGGTGTGTCTCTTGGGACAGCACGGTGTGGCTGTGTGCTGTAAGGTGACTTAGCTGTCATCTTCAGGCGTGGGCAGCGACATCCAGCCTGGAATCTCTCAAGGTCAAGGGATCACTGACCGCCTTTCTTCCTTTCTCTTTTCTTTCTTTCTGTCTGTCTGTCTGTCTCTCTCTCTCTCTTTCAACAGGGTCTCACAGTGTGGCTCAGGCTGGCCTTGAACTCATATCAATCTTCTTGCCTCAGCCCCCGCACTGAGTGCTGGGATTGCAGGTGTTTGCCACCATGCTCATCTTGCACTATGTTACCTATTTTCTATTGAATCTGTTGAGTAACCAAGCTAATCAGCCAAGCAGCACTGAGGCTGTTAGCAGATTCCCCTGCCTTTCCCAGATAATCCCTCATCTTCTGTGTTTTCATGACTTAAGACTATACCTATCTGTTAGGTCTGAGTTTCGGGGACCAGGATTCCAGGCACAATGTATCAGAGTTCCCTGCCTCGGAATCTGGCCCCAGCCTGCAGCTGAGGCATGGGCCAGGGCCAGGGTCTCTCTTCTGCCTGCCTGGTGAGGGTTCCCTCCAAGTGTGCATGGTGGATCCCCAGCCCAGCCAGGGCTGCGTTCCGTGATGGGCTCAGCGGGAAGCGGCCCTCAGCCTGTGCTGCGTCACTGGCTCTGTGAGATTCTGCTCCCCGCCACATCAGACCCACGTCTGCCGGGGCACTGCGAAGGAGGCCACTGCAGAATGTGCCTTTGAGTGGCATCCTCGGCCTTCTTCCTGCCTGGAGAATTGGCCGCCAGAGTCTGTGCACGTTTGTCCCTTTAGCCCAGGTTAATGCCACCTTCGCTTGCACAGGTTCCTGGAGTTCCTCAGACTCCAAGTGCCAGGCAGTCCTTTTTTTTGTTCAACACAGAGTAACCTATAGAGCATCCTATCCTGTGAAAGACTTTGGGGGCCCTTTTATGGTGGACGTCTGGGAAAAGCATTGTTGCCTGTCTGTGTGGGGCAGTGTAGCAGGCCCTGAAGTTACAGAGGTGGGCAGAACACCCAGGTCTGTCCTGCAGAAAGCCCACAGCCTAGCAGGGAAGCTGGGCACTGAAGAAGCAGTTGTACAGGGAAAAAAGTTGGGGGACAGCATGGGAACATTGAAGGGAGTACTGCAGGCCATGCAAAGTGATGTCATAGCGGCATTGGGGTGTCTTGGCCTCTGTGCCCTGGAAGGTGGGGTGTGGGGTTCATGTTTATCTGTGCCTTCAGGATCCTTGGCAAAGGACTCAACCCCCTCTCCATGAAGCCATCCCTGCCTGGGCTGGGTGCAGCTTGGTGGGCTCCATCCCCAGCACCACTAGGAGAAAGAAAGAAAAACGTAAGATCGACTGTGTCTACACCCTGACTCCACCCTTCCGTGTCTCCATGCCACTCATCGGCAGTTCCAAGAAGCGGGCTCATTAAGCAAGGAGGAAGTGGGGGCTGGGAGCGGGCGGAACAGGGTCTGGGCAAGTGGCCAGCACTGCGGCTGTGGTCCCTGCTTCAGCCTCGTGGCCATGGGACACAGTCGGGTCCTCAGGAGGTTCGAATGTCCCCTGCTACCGGCACGGGGATAAGACGCAAGCCATGGCATTGCCACAGCATCCGGAGAAGCTGAAACTCCTGTGATGAATAGCAACGGTGCAGCCCATCCAATCCAGCATTTTCCAAATGTGGTCGTTTCCAGAAGTCACCAACACAAAGGACGGTGACTGTGCCGGCATGCGTTCTGGGGAGGGGTAGGACTCAGTTTCCAGCTCGGCACAGCCTGCTCTGGAGTTCACTGGCAGCCACTGCAACCCAACCCACGTGTCCCCGAGGACCACAGGGAGGATTGCAGTCAGCCCCGTCCCTCCCGGCATCCCTGCCTTGTAGATAGGCATGCGCTGCCACACCGGCTCAGAACTTTTAACTTTGAAGAACTCTGTTAATCAGCTCTTCCATGCCTGGATCAAGCCTTTGGTGTCCTATCTGAACAATCATCACGAAGCCAAGGTAACTGAGGGGTCCTCCTGTGCCCTCTCTGAGGCGTTTTGTAGCTCTGCACTTCACGTGCAGGTCTGTGATCCACATTCATGGGAAGGCTGGAAGGTCTGTGGCAGTGTTCACCTCTGTGCATGTAGATTTTGTTCCTGCGCCATGTGTTAAAAACAATGTCTTTTCTCTGTCGTGCTGACTTTGCTGCTTTGCGGCTGATCCCTTGAGCATATTTACGTGAATCAGTCTCGGGTTCCTGGCACTGATTCATTGATCTGCTTGTCTGTTCTGTTACCAAATGCCTCTGTAGCTTCGAGGTGTGTCTGGAAAGGCATCAGCTCTTCTAGGTCTTTGACCGCGGTGTGGGCTCTATAATCATTTTGCGCGCATCCTCCAACACCCTGCTGGGATCTGATCGGGTTGCTTTAAGTCTGTAGCTTGAGCTGAGAAGAAGAGACGCTGTCCCAACCCCAGGCCTTCTGTCCATCCCCGTGGAATTGCCTAAGAAGGCTCTAAGCTGTCCTTGATGAGCCACATGCCTGCTTCTCAGTCTCCCGTGACCCAAAGGAGTGGGGGGTATTGGGGAGGTGTCTGTCAGGTACCTGCTGCCTCCCACAGTTGTCGATTCGTTCTGGGGTTCTATGAGGCTGGGATTGATGCCCGTGATTTCTGTGGCTCTGAGAGATGTGCTCACCTGCATGGAACAGGTGCTATCAGGGACCTGCGGTGTGCCCAGTCTGGGCCCTAAGCTGGAGACACAACTGGGAACCAGAAAACCAGCTGTGCCCTGCGTTCCTGGAGCTGGTGATTCGGGGACAGTGCTGCTAATGAGATGCCCTGTGGAGCAGGGGAACTGGGCGTTTGTTCTGGGGCTCCCCTGGCTTCCTGGAGGAGGGGGGAGCTGGAGCCAGGTGGGAAGGAGGAGTAGGGCCAGGTGTCACCTTGGAGGACTGGGAGGACAGCATCTCTGAAGCCCTGAGCCTGGGATGGATGAGTTCAGAGCTGTCTCGGTCTCAGGGTGCAGCCCAGTGTGGGCGAGGAGGAGGAGCCCCATTCCCAAGCCAGGGCTGTCCCCGACTCTGGCTTCCTGCAGCTGTGGCTCCTGTCCTGTCCCTGTGGCCTCCAGGCTTAGTCAGAATTGCAGAGGAGCTGGAGGTCCTGCGCCGGCATCCGTGAAGACTGATGGAGATGCAGATTTGCTCAGCCCATGAGGAGGCTGCGGAGGCACCCACTCACCTGCATGGGAAGGGCCGGGGCTCCTTACCTGCAGGGTGACCTCACGCCTAAGGACACTGATTGGCTGGCTGGCCAGGATGTCCTCCAGCTCGCCCAGCCGCCCTGCTCCCACTCCACCTGGGGGGCAGGCAATGGTGTTTCTAAGTCAGTTCTTTAGCTGACAGTATATTGTTACAGCTGATATTTGTGGAGTGTTCGCTGTCCCGAGCATTCTACCTGTGACCGTATTGTTTTGTCGTCACAGTGTAAGGTTCAGAGATGAAGGCTTAGACGGACGGAGCGGCCTGTCCCAGGCTTTTGTGTTATTCTAATACTGAAATTGCTAGAGGTACCTCTGAGTGGGCATCAAATTCCAGGAGTGCCAGGGATTTGGGGATCATGAGGGCCCAGACAGGGAGCACAGGGAGCCCGGGGTCAGGGGAGGCAGGGACTGGGGTCCGCGTCCGCTCATCCGGAGCACGCCGAGTGCTCGCCGTGCGGTGCCAGCAGTCGCCTCTGTGCGGCTAAAGACCCGGTCCAGACAGCAACGCTGGTGACCGCAGCACCGAGTGGAGGAGCTAGATGTGGGAGCGTAATGCCGCACGGTTTCCCTTCCATGAGAAATGCAGGGCATAAAGAAGGAGCGAAATGAAAAGTAGATGATGGGAATCGGGGAGCTGGATCTTTCTCGAAGGGGAAGCGGGCCAGGAGCTGGAGGGAGGGGATGCGAAGAGTGAAGATGTTCATGTCGTGGCCCAAGTCCTAGAGCCCTGTGATGGTGCAGGCACAGAGGACGTGCGGCAGGGCTGCCGCTGCAGGCAAGTGCTCCATCCGCACCTGTGCCACGTGGCCGGGGCCCAGAGCTCCCAGGTGACGACAGGGAGACAGATGGTCTCTAACAGGAGGGCTGGGAGTGTAACCCGCAGAGAAGCAGTGTGGTGACTCCTGTCCGCAAGAAGCAGCAGCAGGAGCTCATGGGGCAGCATGCACCTTGGTTACTCCGGTGCTCTGCTCAGCAGTGCACAGCGCTCCGGGGCAGGGGTCGGGACACAGGAGGTGTGGCATTTCATAGTATGAGGTGTGGCTCTTCATTCAGAGGAAGGAAACCCCGTGTCCTGCTACAGCAGGGTGACCCTTGAAACAGCCATCACTGGCGGATAAGTAGGGTCAGTGTTCACTTGTATGATGGTCGAGTACAAGAGGGTCAGGTCACAGGGACAGAAGATGGTACAGCGGGTGAGGGAGCTAGGAGGACTGTGGTTTAGATGGGAAATTTCATTTTCACAAGATGGGAAGAGTGCTGAAGATTGGCTTCACAGCGGTCTGACTACCACCACCAGGTGTGGAGCTCATGCCTGTAATTCTAACACTCGGGAGGCTGAGGCAGGACAATTGCTGTGAGTTCGAGGCCAGCCTGGGCTACATAGCAGACCTTGGCTCAGAAAACCAAAAACTAAACAAAATAACAATGGAACTACATTGGATGCAATGGAACTGCATGCCTAAAAAGAATAGTTAAGATGAAAAATTCTGTTTAAAGAGATATAGAAGTGATCCTTTCAAGTTAGAATACGAGTTAGAATATGGTCCCTTGCCAGGCCATCGGGGACTTATGGGGTGGGCAGCAGACTTCTCTTTATGGTGACCCATTAATTCATACACTAACATGCTTTATTTTATAAAAACAAAACAAAACTTTAGGAAAAGGAAGGAAAGAGGTGTCAGAAATAGAGGTGTCCCAAGGCCCTGGGTGAAACTCCATGCTCTGCCCCATGTGAGGAGCCTGTGACCTTCATTCAGCACGTTGGTTAGCCTCCCGCTGCCTCAGTTTCCTCATCTGGAGAAGTATTTAGCACAGTCATTGCGTCCTGCTATTGAGGTGGGAACCAACTACAACAGTGTCTGTGAATCCGCATGCGCCATGCCTGGCCCAGAGTGAGTGCTGTCGATGCCAGTCATCTGGCGGTGGACAGCAGTGGCTTAGATATAAGGATCCCCAAGGGGCTGGGTGTGGTGGCACATGCCTGTAACCCCAACACCTGGGAGGCTGAGGCAGGAGGAGTTCAAGGCCAGCCTGGGCTACATACTGAGTTTAAGGCTAGTCTAGTTGACAGAGGAGGATGCTGTCTCAAAAAAAAAACGTTTTTAAAAAAAATTTAAAAGCCCCGTGGGCACACAGAGGTGACAGTATACCCAGACTTCTGTCCAGACAGTAGACTGGTTTCTGTTGTCTTACATAGGGAAAGTAATGCTGGGTTTGTTTAATTTGTTTTTGTTATGCTGGATATTGAACCCAGGCCCTTTGCATTGAACTACCTCTCCAGCTCTTTTTTTTTTTTTTTTTAATTTTGAGACAGGATCTCACTAATTACCATTAACCTGACTGGGCTCAAACTTGAGATCCTCCTGCCTCAGCCTCCCAGAATGCTGGGGTGAAAGGTGTGTACCACTGTGCCTGGCTATTTTTACCCTTCTAGTCTTGGGTGGTCTCTGGAGACACTGCTTGCCTAATTTTACGAGACCTTGCCACACTCAAAAGAACACACAAGTTCAAGGCCAGCCAGCCACAGATAAGTGTTAGAGACTTGTCAAGTTCCCTTTTTTACTTCCTTTCTTTAACTAGAATCCTACTGTACACATTGTACTGCCACTTTTCTTACCCCCGCTTCCCTCCACCCTTTGGTTCCTTGTGGGAGTGATGCTGGGGTTACCCTCCAGGGCCTTGTGCATGCTGGGCAAGGGTTCTGCTACGGAGCTGCGCCCTGAATTTTATAGTGTTTATTGAAAGCAACTTTACTTCCTCTTCATGATGACAAACAAAAACAACACATATACGTTACAAGAGTATTAAAATATAAAACAGTGCCTGGCAAGCATGAAGTCCTGAGTGCAATTCCCAGTACCCCCCCAAAAAGGAACTCTGTGGTCATATTAATTGTAAAATATAAAATAGTGATAAATCTCACCACAAGACTTGTACACAGAAAATTAGAAAACATTACAGAGAAATTAAAAATTTCAAGAAACATTTTAAGGTGAAACACTTCACGGTAACAGTTTTCTATGAAAATCCAAAAGGCTTGAAAAGGAAGAAAAAACTTTGGATATACATTTATAACATCTCATTTACTCTTTCAGCTTCTCGTACCAGGGAGACAATATGATGCTTGCACGTGAGTCTGATGTATTTCACTTGTGAATATGGATTCGAGTTGCATCCATTTACCTATTTACCATTTATCTTTTTTATGACTGACTAGTACTCCATTGTATAAAAAAGCCACATCTTTTTTTATCCATTTTTTGGTTGGCGAGCATTTGGGTTGCTTATAAGATTAACTATTACAAATTGTGCTATAAACATGGGTGCTCGTATATCCCTGTGGTGTGATGTTTTTAATTCTTCTGGGAAGATACTCAGAACAGGAAGAGCTAGGACAAATGGTACCTCTGATCCTGGTTTTTTGAGGAATCTCCACACTGATTTCCACAATAGTTGCACCAGCTAAACACCCACCAACAGTGGAGAAGGGTTCCTTTTTCCCCAAAGCCTCTCCAGCATTTGTCGTTGGTTGATTTCTTTATAATAGCACGTAGGATTTTTTTTTAAATAGCATGTAATTTTTTTTCAAATCCATTTTATTCCAAGATAGAAAGAAAAAGAAGAAGAAGAAGAAAAGCGTACAACAAAATTTCAAAGCACATCAATCGGGGGTAACAATGGTACATACACTGTGCATTGTCATCCCCAAATCATTCACCTAGAGCACATTCAATTGTCCAAACAATACCAGTGCAAATCTTTCTCTTCAGCAAACTCAGAGAAATCAGTAGTATGACTATCTTAACTTTTCTTATATACATATAAATACACATATACATATTTTTTTCTTTCAGCTTGTCACATTGATGAAACAATACAATGTGTACATGTGTGTCTTATTTCACTAATCAGTATGTTCTCAACGTGCATCCATTTACCTATAAAAGTGTGTAGTTTATCTTTTTATGGCTTAGTAGTACTCCATCATATAAAAATACCACATCTTTTTTTATCTATTCCTCAATCGATGAGCATTTAGATTGTTTCCAAGATCTGGCTATTATAAACTGTGATGCTATAAACGTGGGTACACATATATCACTGTAGCATGATGTTTTTAATTCTTTTGGGAGGATACCCAGAAGAGGAATAGCTGGGTTGAATGGGACCTCCAATCTTCGTTTTTTGAGGAATCTCCACACTGATTTCCACAGTTGTTGCACCAGTCTGCATTCCCATCAGCAGTGGAGAAGGGTTCCTTTTTCCCCACAGCCCCTCCAGCATTTATTATTGGTTGATTTCTTGATACTAGCCATTCTTTCCAGGGTGAGGTGGAATCTCAGTGTTGTTTTAATTTGCATCTCTTGAATGGCCAGTGATGTTGAACATTTTTTCACGTATTTATTTGGTGTTTGTATTTCTTCATCTGAGAAGTAGGTATTCATCTCAGATGCCCATTTTTGGACTGGGTCTTTAAATCTGGGAGGACTGATTTTTTTTTCACGTTCTTTATAGTAATCCTTTGTCTGAGGAACAGCTGGCAAACATTTTCTCCCATGTTGTGGGTTGTCTCTTCACTCTGTTGGTGGTTTCTCTTGCTGTGCAAAAGCTTTTCAGTAAGGTGAGATCCCAGTTGTGAATTCTTTGTGATAGTTCCTGTGCAATCTGGGTTTTGCTCATAAAGTCTTTGCCTACACCAATGTCTTCAAGAGTTTTACCTACTCTATCTTCCAGCAGATTTAATGTTTCTGTTTTAATATTAAGACCTTTGATCTATTCTGATTTTAGCTCAGTATGTGGTGAAAGATATGGGTCCAGTTTTAATCTTTGGCATGTGTAGAGCTAGTTTTTCCAGCACCATTTATTAAAGAGGCTATCTTTCTTCCAGTGAGTGTGGAAGATAAGGTGTCAAAGATAAGGTGGCTTAGTGTGTCTGCAGTTGTTTCTGCATCTTCAAATCTATTCCATTGATCTTCGAGTCTGGTTGTTTTTGTTTGTTTGTTTTTGTTTTTGTTTTTTGCCAGTACCACACTATTTTTAACACAGTAGCTTTATAGTATAATTTCAAGTCAGGAATTGTGATGCCCCCCATCTTGTCTTTGTTGCCCAGGATTGCCTTTCTATTCTGGGTCTCTTCTGGTTCCTGATGAATTTTTGGATTGTTTTCTCTAATTCTATGAGGTATGCCATTGGAATTTTGATTGGGATTGCACTGAATCTGTATAACAGTTTTGGAAGTATGGCCATTTTTAGTATATTGATTCTTCCTACCCAAGAGCACAGAGTATCTCTCCATTTTCTGATATCCTCTTCAGTCTCCTTTTTCAGAGTACTGTAGTTTTCAACGTGAAGGTCTTTTACATCCTTTGTTAGATTGATTCCTAGGTATTTCACTTTTTTGGATGCTATTGTAAAAAGTATTGTTTTCCTGATTTCTGTCTCAGTGAGTTTGTTGTTCATATACAAAAGGCTATTGATTTTTGAGTGTTGACTTTGCAACCAGCTATGTTACTGAATCTGTTTATTAAATCTAGAAGTCTTTTGGTGGAATTTTTGGGGTCTTCTAAGTAGAATATCATGTCATCTGCAAATAATGATAGCTTAACTTCTTCCTATCCTATCTTTATTCCTTTTATTTCTTTCTCTTGTGTAATTGCTCCAGCTAAAGTTTCCAGGACTATGTTAAATAAGAGTGGAAACAGTGGACATCCTTGTCTTGTTCCTGATTTTAGAGAGAAAGCTTTCAGTTGTTGTGCATTTAGTATGTCATTGGCTGTTGGTTTGTCATAGATGACCTTTATCAGACTGAGATAAGGACCATCTATTCCAATTTTCTGTAGGGTTTTTTTTTTTTTTTTTTTTCCATGAATGGGTGCTGGACTTTGTCAAAAGCTTTTTCTGCACCTATTGAGATGATTATATGATTTTTATCCTTGGCTCTGTTAATATGGTGCATTACATTTATGGATTTACATATGTTGAACCATCCCTGCATCCCTGGGATGAATCCCACTTGATCATGATGTGCAATCATTTTGATGATTTGCTGCAGTCTGTTTCTGGTATCTTATTGAGGATTTTTGTATCAATGTTCATTAGGGAGATTGGCCTGTAATTCTCTTTCTTAGCTGGGTCCTTCTCTGGTTTTGGAATCAGAGTAATATTTGCTTTCAGGAATGAATTTGGGACTATTGCTTCCCTTTCAATTTCATTAAAGAGTTTGAGAAGTAGTGGTGTTAGGTCTTCACTAAATTTCCTGTAGAATTCAGCAGTGAATCCATCAGGGCCTGGGCTTTTCTTTCTTGATAGGTTTTTAATTACATATTTGATTTCCTTTATTGATATTGGGTTATTTAGGATTTTTATATCTTCTTGATTCAGCTTTGGTAATTTGTATGTGTAGGTTCTGTCCATTTCTTCTGTATTTTCCATCTTATTAGAATACAAGTTTTCAAAGTAGGTTATAGATGATTTTCTGAATTTCTTCGGGTCTGTTGTGATTTTGCCTTTCTCATTCCTAATTGCATGGATTTGAGTCTTTTCTTTCCTTTTTTTTTGATAAGGTTGGCTAAGGGCTTGTCAATGTTAAACTTCAAAGAACCAACTCTTCAATTCATTGATTCTTTGTATTGTATTTTTTAGTCTTCAGTGTGTTAATTTCTGCTCTGATCTTTGTAATTTCCTCCTTTGTATGAGCTTTTGGTTTAGCCTGCTCTTCTTTTTCTAGAATTTTGAGGTTCAACATTAAGTTGTTTATATGAGCTTGCTGTTTTCCTGATTTGGTTATTTACTGCTATAAATTTCCCTCTTAAAACTGCTTTCATTGTGTCCCACAAGTTCCAGTATGTTGTATTTGTCATTGTCATTCAACTATAAAAACTATCTAATTTCTTCTTGAATTTCATCTGTGACCCATTGGTTGTTCAGTAGGGTGCTATTTAATTTCCATGTGTTTAAGAAGTTCTTACGTTTTCCTTTGGCATGGATTTTCAATTTCATTGCACTGTGGTCTGATAGTATGCATGGGATAATTTCAATTCCTTTACATTTACTTAAGCATGTTCTATGAGCCAATATATGATCTATTTTGGAGAATGTCCCATGTGCAGCTGAGAAGAATGTGTATTTTGATGTTGTGGGGTGGACCACTCTGTAGACATCTACTAAGTCTATCTCCTCAAAAGTTTGATTTAGTTCTACTATTTCATTATTGATTTTTTGTTTAGTTGATCTGTATTTTTGTGACAGTGGGTATTGAGGTCTACCAATACAACTGTATGAGGGCTTATTTGATTTTTCATGTCCATTAGTAATTGTTTTATATAGCTGGGTACACTGGTATTTGTTGCATATACATTTATGATTGTTATCTCTTCCTCTTGGATTCTTCCCTTTACGAGGATGCAGTGACCTTCTTTATTTCTCTTAATCAGTTTTGGCTTGAAATTCACTTTTCTGCAAACAGAGTAGCTACCCCTGCTTTTTTCTGGATTTCTGTTGCATGGAGTATTGTTTTCCATCTTTTGACTTTCGTTCTATGAATTTCTTTTTGAATTAAATGTGTTTCTTGTATTCAGCATATTGTTGGATCTTGCTTCTTGATCCATTCTACCAGTCTGCGTCTTTTGACTGGTGAATTGAACCATTAACATTGATGGTTAAAACTGATATGTATTGACTTATCCTTGTCATGTCATTTTCCTGCTGTTGATCTCCCTTTTTTTCCCTTCCTTCTAATTGTTTGCCTTCCCTGGTGGATTCCTTCTGTTAGGGCTCATGGAGTTGTAGTCTTTATTATCTCTTTCTGGAATGTCCTTCAGAACATTTTTGAATGCTGGTTTCGTGGTCATAAATTTCCTCAGATGTTCTTTATCATGGAAGTATCTTATTTCTCCATCGATTTTGAAAGATAGTTTTGGAGGATACACCTGGTTTGAAAGTTGTTTTCCTTTAGAACTTGGAGTACTTCACTCCAAGCTGTCCTTGACTTGAGAGTTTGTGTTGACAAGTCTGCTGTGAATCTGATGGCCTTTCCTTTATAGGTGATTTGTTTCTTTTCCCTAACAGCTTTTTTTTTTTTTTTTTTTTTTTTTTTTTTTTTTTTTTTTTTTTTTTTTTTTTTTTTTTTTTTTTTTTTTTTTTTTTTTTTGCGGCACCAGGAATGGAACTCACAGCTTCACACCTGCCAGACAGGTGCTTACTTACGCCACTGAGCCAAACTCCTGGCCCTAGTTTTTTGAGGCAGGGTCGCACTATGCAGCTCAGGCCGGCCTTGCGCTCACGTTGTAGCCCAAGCGGGCCTGGAACTCACAACGCTCCTCCTACCTCAGCCTCCCCAGTGCTGGGATTAAAGGCGTGTGCCACCACGCCCGGCTCCCTAACAGCTTTTAAGATTCTATTCTTGTGTTGAATTTCTGGAATCTTGACTATGATATGCCTGGATGTAGATTTTTTTTTTGATCATTGCTAATTGGAGTTCTATATGTCTCACTTATTTGTATGTCAAATTATTTTTCTCTACCAGGAAAGTTTTCTGTCATGATATCTGTGAACATATTATTAATGTCATTTGTGGTATCTCCTGCTTGTTTATTGACTCCCATTGATCTTAAGTTATTCTTCTTTGTCTCATCTAGCAGCCGCTGCATTGACTTCTCATGGTCCCTTGCTAGTTTTGAGGAATCTTTCTTTTCCTGATCGTTAACTGCAAGCCTGTCTTCAATATCTGAGGTCCTGTCCTCACACTGGCCTAATCCGCTTCAAATGTTTTCAGTGGAGTTTTCATTCTCCTGGATATGTACTTGAATCTGCTTTGTGGACTCCATTTCTTTCCTATGCTGCACTTCCATAATTTGCTTAAGCTCATCTATTTTTTTTGTCTGTCTGCTCTAACATCGCTAAGCATGGTGTATATTTTGGTAATCTCTGTAATTATTTGAGAGATCGTGTCTGATTTCATTTTTTCCACAGCCTCATTCAACTGCTTTGTTGTTACCACTTCAGAGAGACTGGTGGGGGGCTTTCGGATTGTCCCGCCTCATTGTCCCCTGGGTTTGCCTTTAGTGAACTGGATGTGTGGGGTTGCTTCTTATTTAAGTATCTTCTCATTTGTTTCTTTTTTTAGTTTGATTCCTGAGGTGATGCTTGTAAGTTGCCTGTGGTGGGTTGCTTTATTAGTGGTATTTAGGACCCTTAGGTGATGATTACTGCTCTGAAGTAGCTTCTGGATGTAACTGGTTTTTGGGTTTTGAGTCTGTTGGAAGATCTAACCTCTTCAGTTTGTTGGAGATGAGAAGTGTTGCTTGTTTGGCCTAGTCCCTGGTTCTTTGGCACTGTGCCACAGTACTTTCTGTGACCCTTAGTTAATCTCAGTCATGGATTATCAGGGCCAACAGCTGTTTAGAACAATTATGTCAGTTTTGGCTGTAGTGGTACCAATAGCATCAAACACAGCATATAAAACAACAGACTTAGCTAATCCTAAAATTGCAACTTTTAACCATATGAACTAGATTTGTGGTTTTATAAAAAAATGTAAAACAAACCAGATAATTGTATGCAATATGTATGCAGCAATTTTGCCCTCGGGGTTAAAATTTAAATAGATTAAGGAGAAAATAAAGAAGTGGAAAGAGAAAGAGATTACAGTTAAGGTTGGAGGACAAAGATGGATCCTGCCAACTTGGGAAAACTGGTGCAGAAGACTGAAGAAAAAGAGAGGTGGAAGAGATAAAAGGTAGAACAGAACAGAACCACACTCAGAGAGAGGTTAGGAACTACTCTCACACTCATAAAAAAACAGTGAAAGAAATAAAAAAGAAGCAATAAAACAAAATAAAACAAACAAACAAGAAAAGGAAAAAAAAACTGAATAGTCCACTTCCAGGTTTCTTTCTGAGTTCACTAGTAGACAGCCTGTGGAGACAGAGTCCCAAATCGTGCCACTCTATCCCAGGAAACCAGCTGTTGCTTTATGGCAGAGGGGTAGACAGCCTTAGCAGGCCTGCCCTGAGACCAGACTCATTGGGCTTGCCACAGTCCAAGTAATTTCCACAGGTCTGTGCCCAGCTAGGAGCTGCTGGAGGAAACTGGCAGCGGTTCTGGTTCCGGGCTTATCAGGCCCGACTCCAAAATAACTCACGGCCAATCACTCTCTCCCGTGGGAAAACTGAGTCTTCTGCACTCACACTGCCAGCCAGTGCATTCCTCCAAGTCCACCACTCCCCTCCACTGCTGTGTCTCTCTGTAGAGTCTTCTGGGGTCGCCAGCCACCACTGACACCATAACCTTGCATCCCCAGGTTCCAGCAGCTCCTCCCATGCAGTGACTCTGGCTCCAGGCAAAGGTGCCGCCAGCTACCGCCTTCTTCTTCATTGAAGTTTTTCTTTTTACTTTTTCTGTGGGCTTCAATTCACACTTCAGATTCTTCCTGGGTCCAGGGGACCCCGTTCCTTCCTTCTTATCTTCCTCATGATGCTATCTATATTCCAGCATTTGGACGGTGACTCTCAGAGAGGCTATTTTCTCTGCTGCTTACTGCTCCGCCATCTTCCCCTAAATAGCATGTAGTTTTTAACATTGATCTAGCTGAGGTTTTTTGTTAAAGGATCCAGCTGGGTGTGGTGGTGCAGGGCTGTAATCCCAGCACTGGGAGGCTGAGATAGCTGAGATTCCTGTGAGTTTGAGGCCAGCCTGAGGTACATAGTGAGGTCAAGGCTGGCCTGAATTGCATAGCTGGGCGCTGTCTCAAAACAACAAAATAAATAAAAAAGGTTCACTTTTTATGGTAGAGCATCATCCAGAATCCTGTTTCCCTAGGAGCACAGTGGAGGTGGCCAGCCAAGCTCCAGCTCTGCAACTGGGAACAGGAAGAGGAGCCGGCTGGGCCAGCGCTGGTGCCCTGCTCCTGTGTTGTCTGCAGGGGAACCGAGTTAGGAGGAGGCAGCCTGTGTACACGGGAATATTACTGCCTGCCTATTTACAGTTCTTACATTTGCTACAGTACCTGGTTTTCTTCCTGAAGTCACATTCTTGTGTTCAGTCTGCCTGTGTAATGGGCTCCGGCTGGGTGGGAGTTTCTTAGAAAACACTGAGCATTCCCATAAGACCTCCACATGGCTACCAGAGGGTTCCCCCAAGTCCCTTTGGTATGGAGACCTTGGGCACTGGACCCTCAACACACTTAAGAGGCTGCCTCATTGCTTGTGCTTCTTTGTGATCGTGGTAAAGTGTCCCCAACATAGAAGGAAACTCTCGTGGGGTTCAGCTCAGGGACATCAGCTACATCCACAGCCCCACCCCCTCCCACCATCGCCCCGCCTGCCCCCAGGGCTTCCGCAGGCTCCCACTTAAACTCAACAACTGTTCTGTCCCTGGGACGTTGGAGTACTCTTGGGGCCTCAGAAGGTGGGGTTGCCCTGCATCCATTCATCTGTCTCTTTCTTTCTTTCTTTCCTTCCTTCCTTCCTTCCTTCCTTCCTTCCTTCCTTTGTCCCTACTTGTGCTTGCTCTGGCTCTCGCCTCGTTCTCCTTGTTCCCACCCTCTCTCCCTTCCTACTTTTCCTCCTCCGTGGTGGTGGGGGTGGATCAGCACCCCAGCCGACTCTGTACCCCTGAGCCTCTGGTGACTGGCCTGTGTCCCTCGAGGTTTATCCACGTTTGTCCTTTCGTGACCGC
Source organism: Dasyprocta punctata (assembly GCA_004363535.1). Lineage (NCBI taxonomy): Eukaryota > Metazoa > Chordata > Mammalia > Rodentia > Dasyproctidae > Dasyprocta > Dasyprocta punctata. Next base: position 39,058 of record RJWM01005066.1, on the reverse strand, counting down.
GTCGTATTCTGCTGTGAGGGCGAACCGCGTTCCTTATCCTCGTCAGCTATCCGTGGGCACCAGGGCTGCTTTCGCCTTGTGGTTCCTGAGAACAGTGCTGCTGTGGACCTGGGCTCATCACTTGCTCTGAGATTCCCCAGGGCTAGAGTAAGCACTGGCCTGGCCTGAGTGAGACCTGGATTCCACCCTGCCCCCAGCACCCCACACCACAGGCTCATGTGGAGTCCAGGAGTCCTGTGTCCCAGTGAGTGGCTGATGGCCCCGTGTCCAGGACAGAGTGTCCCCCCAGGTACTACTGATGCTCCGTGAGCAGCTCAGGCCACAGAGGTGGGGGTCAGGAGGCGGGGGGGTGGCACGGACGGGGCTCGGCCAGGACGAGTGACCAGAGCAGGATGTGCTCTCACAGCTGTGACTTCCCTGCACTGGAAAGGGTTCCTTGGGGATGATTTATGAAAACTCTGATTATTTTTCCATTTCCCAGACTCTGATGTTTTGATAAGCACTAAATTGGTTCCTGTACGGTTACAAATCCCAAGTGTTGGGTGGAATTTTAATGAAAACACCAAAATCCGAGGCTGTTCGCCCATTGCTCATTTGTCTGTTCCTCTTCCCCCGATGAACTCGCTGTGCTGCTCCGGTTGTTTGTGATGAGTGTAGGTTTGAGTGAGCTCTGGAGAACAGGAGGAGGGGGAAGCCAATGGAGAAAAGTAGGGATGAAGGACGTGCCTGCCTCTAAGGGAGATAAATGCAGGCTGACTGCCAGGTGCAGTGGTCTGTGTTGTTGACTGCAACATACTGTGTGGCCAGACCCCAGTTACACCCATGTCAAGGCAGGGAAAGGGGTGAAGGCCCGCGGCAGCACCTGCCTATAAAGGACCCCGCCTTTTACGGTGCCTGCACATCAGACTCTCTGTGACAGTGTCCTGTGTGGCAGAGGGGCATCTCCAGCCTGGAACCATGCTCCCAAGAGTTCTCTGGATGTGGGGAACTTAGGGTTCCCAAGCTGCTCTACAGGGCTTGTGGGGGGTCTGGGCCTCCCGTCCACTCCTCCAGCATCTGTTTACTTGTTTTCCTACATTTTTGCTCAAGCCAGGAGTTAGGAGCCTGGTGTTTGGGGCAGAGAGAGAAGAGATGTGTCTGGCCTGGGAGGGTTGGGACCCGCTTTGCTTCCTGACTTTCTGGTTAGGAATGTGCAGTTTAACCTCAAGCCAGACACAGAGTTAGACTTTGCTGTTGGGTGGGTGTGGGGGTGCACACTTGTCGTCCCAGCACTTGGGAGACTGAGGCAGGAGAATCCCTGCGTGATTGAGGCCAGCCTGAGCTACAGTGAGACCCTATCTCAAAAAAGAAAAAAGAAAGGGCGAGTATCAAATACCATGTTTTCTCTTATACAGAGACCTAAAACAAATGAGTTGGTAAAATAGAGGCGAGATGATAGGAAATGAGAATGTGGAGTCCTGGGGACGGGAAAGGGAATAGGGCTCAAAAGTGATCCAGACCTGTTTCGTGCCTGCCCCGGTTCCCAGCGTGGGCTTCACTATCCCGCCCCATGGATGCGAATAATAGAAGAGAGAAAACAATGTCAGTGCTCAGCCAGGCTTCATGGCCCAGCAGACCACGCGACCACACACTGGGACAAGGGACACGGCCTCCCAGGACCTCGTCTGGACTTGTGGGTGACCACAGTTCCTACCCCCAGGGTTACGTAAGATGGTGCAGGACTGGGTGCAGCTCCCAGCAAGCGCAGCACCAGACGCAAACAGATGCTGAGACGGCACATGTCCAGTGGTGAGCCTCAATAAATGCGACTCTGCCGCGAGTGGTGGCACACACTTGTCATCCCAGCATTCACGAGGCCGAGGCAGGAAGATCATTTTAAGTTAGAGAGCAGCCTGGGCTACATAGTGAGCTCAAGGCTAACCCGGACCATGGCAGAATTCAGTAGTCAGAATCATGTCCTCTGCAGAGAGAGACAGAGGCAGAGACAGAGGCAGAGGGACAGAGAGTGGTCTTCCAAGTCTGGATGCCCCTACTGCCTGTTCCTGCCTCTTTGCTAGACTGCTTTGAGCTCCTTTTTTGCATCCCTGGGGACAGAACCCAGGACCTTCCCAATGAGGTACATCCCCAGGCCTTATGGTATTTTTTATTTGGAGACAGGGTCTCCCTAAATTGTGCAATTGCCCAGGCTGGGCTCAAACGTCTGATCTTCCTGCCACAGCCTCCTGGAGTGCTGGGATTACAGGCATGCACCACCACACCCAGCTAACTTTTTCTCTTGACTATGTTCGAACCAGGCCAGCTGGTGGGAGGGGCACACTGCTCTCTGAGGCCTGTGGCCTGTCAGGCAAGGCAGGATGGGACAGGCAGAGAGGGGAGGAGGCTTCCACACAGCGCTTGGGCCCTGGAGCGCACTGCAGGGGGACCTGGTGACTATTCACCGAACCGAAGAACACAGGTGTGACTCAGACCTGCAGCCTATACCTTCAGTCTAGTGGGAAAGTCTGCTCCGTAATTAAGCAATGACAGCCCAGCTTGAGAAAGTTGTGAAAATACTGTTCCAAATTCAGGAAACTGCACGTGGGTGAGGACGACAGTCACAGCCCAGCAGGGAAGGGCCTACAGGTGGTCTGGCAGTCTGGGGAGGGGACAGCGGTGGCCATGCTGTGGGTAACAGAGGCAGGGCTGCCCCAAGCTGGGGACACCAGGCCGAACGCATGCGGGAGGGCTCTGAGGGCTTCCATGGGTCAGGAAAGGGGGAGGGGAGGAGGGATGGGGACAGTGCAGGCTGCAGGTTTGGGGAGAGGGGCACTGGGTTCTGTGGGAAGGGCCGATGCAGCGCGTGGCACTGGGCGGTGACGTGCAGGGAGCTCTAGAGGGCGCTGAGTTCTGTGTGTCTCAGACAGGGACAGTTACCTTGCGTATTTTCTTCTCGGTGTTGGACTTGGACGTGAGTGCAGTCTGTGTTTTTGGAGACAGTTTTCCTATATAGCCGAGGCTGGCCTTGAACTCACTGTGTAACCTCACACTTGCTGCGATCCTCCTGCCTCTGCCTGCCGAGTGCTGGGGTGATAGGCACGCGCCACCAGGCGACTTGGATGGAACCTGAGCCAGGGCAGGGGTCCAGTTAGCAGGCCATCACCGTGTCGGCGAGGAGACAGAGTCTGGGCTGAGCCCAGCGGGCAGCTCAGCGTGTCCCACACGTCTGCTGGGCAGAGGTTAAAACAGGGCTGTGCAGGAGACCCAGTGCCAGGACGGAAACTCCTTTCACCTGTGTGGCTGCTGTGTGATCTTAATCACTTCCTGGGGACGCGGCGTTGCTTTGTGGCGCGCACCCAGAAGGAAGCGTGTATGAGCGGCCCTGGCAGCCCAGCGAGGCGCCTGGGGCCATCGAGGCTGTGCTCTGTGTCTGGGAGCGCTCTGAAGTGAGGAGTGTGTCTTTGCACGGCTTTGTCCTGGGGAACAGCCAGAAGTCAGCTGCGCTGGCAGCCCCGGGGGACTGTCGCCAATTAGCCACTGGACAGAGAGCTCCTGGGTGAACTCTGCAGGGCCCAGCCAGGAGAAGGGGAGGCTCATTTGTGGCTTGGCCAGCAGAACATCTGCTTCCAGTTACTGCTGTGTTAATCATCCCCGAATGCATTAATGAATGTGCATAGCATGACCCCCTGACCCTCGGCTTGTTGGGTCACTGGTCACCATTCATAGTTTCCTGAGCTCCAAGGGGAGGCAAGGGTTGCAGTCTCCGCCTTGCCAGACCCATCCGGAGAGTTTTCAAGACCCCAATGCCTGAAGCAGTCAAATCAGGACCATAAGCAGGGGGTAGGACCCAGGTAAGGTTTGTTTGTTAGTTTGTCTTTTTGAGACAGGGTCTCACTCTGTAGCTTAGGCTGGCCTTGAAGACTCTTTGTAGCTCAGGCTGGCTTCGAACTCACAGCAGTCTTCCTACCTCAGCCTCCCAAGTGCTGGGATTATAGGCATGCGCCACCACACCCAGCCAGGCAGGGGGATTTTTAAAAATTCCCTGTATGACCTCACCACAGGCCAAGCCTGAGAGCCGCTGGGCTGGGTGGCCCTGCTCTTTTAAGGCTAAGAGTCAAGTCGATACCTAAATTCATTCATTCATTCATTCATTCCATTCAAACACAGAGTGCCTTAGAGGTTGACTAGTACTGTTTTGTAGTCCTGTAGTTCTGTCTTTGTGAAAATGTTATGTGAGTGCCATCATGCAGCGAGTAATCTGTTAGGGTCGGCGCTTCTCAGCGTCGTGCCCTGGACGTGCACCGCTGTTGCACTCATCCACAGCCTGTTTTTCTCCAGGGCTGGGCCTTGGACCCAGGGCCGTGTGCATGCTAAGCACGCTCTCTACCACTGAGCTGCACACCGGCACCTAGGTTGCTCCTGCCTACAGCAGAGCAGGGTCTTATCGTGTGCATGTATTGCCTTAGCCCAGCTGTTCACCCGCAAAGCCTCTGCTGGAGCCCCCATGCCTGCCTGTTAGGGATGGGGCAGCCGGAAATGATCGAATGAGGTCCGCATGAAACCTAGGCAGACTTTCTCTGAGGCAAACGCTGCAGTATAATCACAGAGTTGGGTGGCGGCTGTCTTTTCCCAGTGCTGGATACTGGACCCAGGACCTGGCAATGAGCTGCCCCCCAGCCCTGATTTTATTTTGTTTTGAGACAGGGCCTGTTATAGTCAGGGGTTGCAAGGAAAACAGTTACATACAGGATACATCATTTATACTATTATTTTATGATAGTCACCCGAAGAGTCAAATACAGAGAAAATGCAGGAAGTCTGTTCACACACTAAAGATCTAGAGAATCCAGCTGAGATCCTGCGTCCCATGGCAATGTCCTGCATGAGTTCAGCTGAAGACCTCGAGCCCATGGCAACGCCTCCCACAAGTCCAACTGGAGGCCTAGAGCCCATGACAATGACTCATGCAAGTCTGTTTCATGGATCTGCGCTGGGAAGGCCCAAAGGTCAGCGGTGGAAGCTAGAAAGCCTGTGCCAGCGGGTGAAGGATCTGTGCCAGTAGGTTGAGATTTCTGCACTGGAGCCAGGAAGTGACGCTCCAAGTAAGAACTGGGGCTCCCCCGAAAAGCATCACAGCCATCCTCAGCAACAAAGAGGTCCTGAGCTCCTCTGACGATGAGAACAGCCGAGTTCATGTCAGGAAGCCAGCATGACAAGCTTCTCCTGGAGATTGAACAGCACACATCTTCCCCTCCAGAGCCGGGATGCGGTAAAGTAAGGCCCAGAGCTCCCGAAATTGAACCACAACCATTCTCAGCGACAACAAGGTCCTGAGTTCCTCTGTGATGAGGACAGCCAAGGTCATTATCCGGAAAGAATCTCAACAAGCTCCTCCAGGAGAGCCCATGGCAGCAGAACCAACAACACACGCACTAAAACTCTTCCTCTCCAGTTCTCCTTTTGGTCTTGGCAACAGTCCTCCGGCGGGCCACCCACACTCTGCACCATGCTGACTTAGTTCAGCTGGTGTCACAAGTTGTCCCCCAGCTGTCAGTCCACCACAGGGCCCCTCAGCCACTCAGGTGGAAGTCGTGTGAACTCTGTTTGGGAAAAGTTTGTGGCTCTGGCCTACCTTGAGCCTCTTGTCACCTGTGGGTTTCGACACTTTCACACAAGTTCTCCCTCTAGAGTGTGTGGTTCCCTCCACCCCTCAAGGATCTGTCCGCTGAGCATGAGGTTCTGGACCGACTCCTCTCTTTCAGAATCCTCCGTCCTGTGCCTGCGCCAGCTGCCGGGAGGTCTGCCTGCCTTCTCTTATGGGGGGGGGGCCTGCTTTTCCTGCCCGTGGTCAAGATTTTCTCTTTGTCCTTTGCCTTCCGTGTCTTGGTGTGAATTGGGGGGTATCTTACTGGGCCTGAGGTCCACTTAGTTTGGATTCTGTAGGTTTCTCTCTCTCTTGCCAAACTTAGGACATTTCCAGCCCTCGTCTCTGTATGTTTCCATCCCTCCTCCTCGTGTCCTTCCAGGACTGTGACCACCAAAATATTAGCCAGAGGACCAGGGGGAAGGAGGAGGGTGCCCACTGCTTCCTGGTGGGAGGAAAACTCGGGTTCCCCTGGGCTCCCACCAGAACTCCAGGGTGCTCCCTGGCCAGCTGGGCAGGACGTGTCTCTCCTGCTGTGCACATGCTGTCCCATGAGACAGGTATGAAAGAGCTGGTCCCTACTAAGGACTGTGGGCACCACTGAGGGTGGCTGGGTCCCCCCCTTATGGCTTGCCAGGGTGGAAGTCCCATGCTGGCCTTTGCTGGCCAGGACAGCAGTGGGGCCGCGGTGCCCACTGCGGTGTCTGCTGGGCCGGAGCCATGCTGTTGTCACAGTTTTCTATTTTGCTAGGCTGCCCTCTTCCTGGTCCTTTGGCTCAGTCCCCAGCGCCTCCCTGAGGGCCGTTTGGGCTGTTTTGGTTTGTGCACATTGGCATTTCTGAGTTGGCAGCTTCTCTGGCTCAGGGTATCAAACATGTGCACCTAGATGAGCGCACAGAACACACATCCCTGCGTGGTTCCTTGGATCCCAAGTTGGAGGTCTTCTGTCTGTACCTCCACACTTATCAGAGTCCTTATGTTTGTCTTAAATACTTAGTCGCTCTGTTGTCTCTGAGACGTAACACCCAACACCAGCAAGTCGAAGGAGAGTTTATTTGGCCCGCAGTTTCTGGAGGCTTCGGTCTGTTGTCTTGTGACTCCCGAGGGCAGCCTGGCAGAGGGGGATGGGGAGGAGGAGCTGATGATGAGAGGCAGAGATTGAAGGGAGGAGCCGGGAAGAGATGAGCCCTTCCAGGCCACGCCCCCAGGGACCACATCCTCCCCGCTGACTTCACCTCCTAGCGTCATATTCAGCTATAACCTCATCAATGATCCAACTGGGTATCACACCCCACGGTCCAGTCTTCTCCCCAAAGCCCCATGTATGAGCGCATGAGGCTTTGGGGGACAGCTAGCTCTAAACCATAACAAATACAATGTTCAGGATTTTCTGGTTTCTTTGGTTTTTGGTGGTCTGTTTTTTTATTTTTTAGTTTTAAGAAAAAACAATGGTACAGAATTTCAAAATAAGATTGTAGGAGAGTAACAATGGTTAGTACATTGCCTGCTGTTATCTTCAAAGTACTTGCTGCTATTACAAGATATAGGCATGAAAAATTGATCAAACCTTATAGGCACAAACCTTTCTTTTCCATGAACTCATAGCAATTAGTAGTATAACTATTTTAACTATTTTTGTGTGTATATATTTATTTATTTTTCCTTTTTCCTTCCTTCTTTTCTCCTTTCCCCCATCCCAGTTTCTCTTTCCTTTTGAACAGTTTCTTCCTATTTCACAGTATCTATTGTACATTTTGGATATTATATACTCTTTCAGCTTCTTACAGTAGGGAGACACTATGATGTTTACACATGAGAGTCTAATTTATTTCACTTATGAGTATGGTCTCAAATTGTATCCATTTCCCATAAATGTCTCAAGTGCATCCTTCTTTATAGCTGAGTAGTACTCCATTGTAAAAAAGAAAAAACCCACATCTTTTTTTTTTTTTTTTTTTTTTTTTTTTTTTTTGCGGCTCCGGGGATTACACTCACAGCCTTGCGCCTGCCAGGGTAGGCGCTTAAGGCACTGAGCCAAACTCCCGGCCCTAACCCACATCTTTTTTGATGGGCATTTGGGTTGTTTCTAAAATTTAGCTATTACAAGTTGTGCTGCTATAAATATGGATGCACATATATTGCTGTGGTATGATGTTTTTAATTCTTCTGGGAAAATACCCAGAAGGGGAATAGCTGGGTCAAATGCTGTTTTGTATTTTCGAGACAGTATCTCACTATGTTTCCCAGGCAGGTTGTAAGTACCTCAGCCCAAGTGATCCCCCTGCCTCGGCCTTCAGAATAGCTGGGTTTCCAGGCACACACCAGCTTGTCCAAGGCCTTCATCTGCACTTGGCAGCAGAAGCAGAAGTCTCTGTAAACAAACTTGGACAAGGGCGTGGGGAGAAGAGAGCCTACGGGAGCTGGGCATGGTGTCACACACACCTGTAATCTCAGCAACCAGGGGGCCGAGGCAGGAGGATTGCCGTGAGCTTGAGGCCCACCTGGGCTACATAGTGAGCTCAAGGGCAGTTTGAGCTACATCGTGAGACCTTATCTCAAGAAAGAGAGAACCCAGGGGTGGACAAGAAGGGGCCGCAGTCAGGCCCAAGTCACCTGCCTGAAGGAGACAAATTAGAGAGACTCCTGATGACCTCAGAGCCTCCCTCTAAATGCTCCCCCTCCCCGCTTTTCTCCCTACTCTTTTATTTACTGCAATATCATAAAAATTTTTTTAAGAAGAGAACGTTCTGGGTAACTTTGGTCTTTGGCAGTGGCTTTCGCAAGGCTTCGTCTTCAGGGATTTAGAATTCAAGGGAAACATCTATCATGTCCGAAATGCGTGTGTCTGTGCCTGTCTGATTTTAGCACGGGGGATGTGCGTATTTTCCATTCCATGGAATGTGGACTTAGAGCATTCTTTTACTGCCTTCTCTTCCAGTGAAAAGGAGACCAGGAGTGAAGGGCAGGATGGGAAGGTTACTTGAAGGTCACTTAAAGGTCATAGGAGATGGGGGCATCACTTGGGCACACCTATAATCCCAGCACTTTGGAAGCTGAGGCAGGAGGATCGAAGTGAGTTCCAGGGCGGCCCAAGCTACATAGCGAATTCCAGGGCAACTTGAACTACATAGCAAGGCCCTGTAGTATTGGGGCTCGAACCCAGAGCCTTGCACAGGGGAGGTGACTGCTGTACCACCAAGCCGTGCCCCAGGCCATGCTTGGCTTTCCTTGCGGGGCTTGGAGCCCTCACGGTCCCAAACCTTAGTCTCCCCATCTTTAAAATGGGGAGGTGGTGGCTTGAGTTTTGTGCGAGGATTGAAAGGACCACACAGAGACCTTGAAGATGGTGCTGGTGTGTGAAAAGTCCACAGAGTACCACTTGGTTTCTCCTTTGTTGCTTTTCCAGACCAAAGGTCAGTGGTCCCTGAATGGGTCAGCAGTCAGTCTGATTCCTTTTATCAGTTTTCTTATTTTGCTCTTTATTTGTACGCTGCTTTACTACTCAAATGAGAGAAACTGTATGGTGTTTAAATTTGTGGGTCTGAAGCACCTGCCTGGCAGGTGCGGGGTTGTGAGTTCAATCCCTGGTACCGAAAAAAAAAAATTGTGTGTCTGATTTAGTTCACTAACATTTTGTTTTCCAGGTGCATCCATTTTCCTACAAATGACTCAAGTTTATCCTTCTCCATGTAGAGTAGTCGTCCGTTGTGTATAGAGACCACATTTTCTTTATCTGTTTATCTGTTGGTGGACATACGGGCTGATGCCAGGATTTAGCTCTCATGAATTGTGCTGCTGCACACGATGCTATGTGCATATTGCTGTAATATGGTGTTTTTTCTTTTCTTTTCTTTTCTTTTTTTATAGTGCTGGGGATGGAGCCCAAGGCCTCACGCGTGCTAGCAAGCGCCTACTACTGAGCCACCCATCGGCCCTCGAGATGTATCTTGTCTAAGCCTTGGTACGGAAGCTGTTCCTGCTGAGTAACCTGCTTGCTTTTACTGAAATGACACCGAGGGTCTGAGAAAAAGCCTGTCTCTAGCCCTGGTGGGGAGAAGTGGATGTTAAACAGCTGCAGAGATTGGGGCGCCAGAAAGTCTTGAGCTACTGCGTGTTTCCTTAAATGATGTTATTGTGGTGCCATAAAATTCCCTGTCCTAAGTGAATCATAAAATTCAGCTATTGTCATTGTTTACAGAGTATCAAATCCAATTTTAGACATTTATATCATTCCCAATCCTGGCTTAGGCAACTTAGTGACTTAGCCAGACCCTACCTCAAAAGAAAAAGTCAAATGAAGGGCTAGGGATCGAGCTCGGTGCAAAGGCCCTGGGTTCAACCCCTGGGACCAGACAGAAGGAAGAAGCAGTTGTGCTGTGCTGCAGAGCAGAGACTTGGGCCTGCCTGCTCTCTGCAGGCCCCATTCTCCACTCCTAGAAGGCTCCGGGGACCACTGCTCCCCCCAGTCCGCTGAGACACCTCGAGGCCCTGTTGCAGGGCCCGAGCTCAGGGGGTCCGCGGGCATCTGCAGTCCACGGTGGGCATCACGTCGGCAACGTCGCTCAGCCCAGCGCCGCGTGGAACTGAGCCCTGGCAGCCCTGGGAGGACGTGCACCCCCTGCATGGCGCCCTTTTCTTGGAAATTACAAAGAGGAAACTGGGATTGCCAGGGAAACTGAGGGTGGGGAGGCCCGGAATGGGGTGCAGCAGGCGAGGCCTTTTAGAAAACATCAAAAGAGGCAGCCTGAATTCTCACCTTCACCCAGGGAAGTAAAAGAGGCGCCAAGCATTCCTCACCATTTTTTAAGAAAACATGTCTTTATTTTTTTAATTGAAGACATCTGTTTCCAGCCATCCTAAGTGAATTGTCCAGTTCAATTATTGTTCCTGTTAGCAGAGTCTCCCAAATCTAATTTTAGACACTTCTATCGAAACACCTTCTTAAAAAATGAACGCAGTTGCCAAGCATGGTGGCACAGACTTGTGATCACAGTATGCAGGAGGCTGAGGCAGGAGGATTGCTCTGAGTTCAGAGTCAATTGGGGCTATAGATTAAGTTCAAAGCCAGCCTGAAACATAGCAAGACCCTGTCTCAAAAAAAAAAAAAAATGATTGCAGTTCCTATTTTCCCTAACACAATCTCATTCCTGAAATCTTAGGAAATACCAAAGAGAATAAGTATCATCCAATACTCATGAAAATTACTGTGAACATAAGGGAGGTTCCTCTTTAATTTAACCTGTTATTAGACTTAGCACCATTCTGTACAGTGTTTTTTATAAATTTAATTCCACAATAAGCATTTTCCCACACTCTTACTGTTGTCCAGTGGATGTGGTTGTCAATGACAGTGGCATGTTCTATTCTGTCGCCATCTTGCTGAGTGAATTCATTTTCTGTTACCTGAGGCAGGCTAACTGAACAGAGAAAAGAGGTTGCTTAGCTCATGGGTATTTTGTGTGTTTGTGTTGGAGACAGTGACTCACTGTGTAGTTCAGACTGGCAGTGAACTCGCTCTATAGCCCGAGTTGACTTTGTTGTTCAGGCTGACCTTGAACTTGCAGAGATCCTTTGGCCTCAGCCTCCTGAGTGCTGGGTTTACAGGCGTGTGGCACCACACCTAGCTAGCTCATGGTTTTGGAGGCTGAAAGCACAAAATCGGGCACTTGCATTAGTTTGGCCTCCAGCTGAAACACAAGCACAAGGGACAGGTGACATCACAAGGTAGGAAGCCAGAGAGAGACCCAGGGCTCCCAACTGTCTCTCTTGAGACTTCAGGGAACCCACAAGAGCCCCCTTCTTAGGGCAGCCCCCACCCCCCACAAGTCCCCCACCTCATGTCACCACCCTGGTGACCAAACCTCCAACAGGGGATATGCACATACCTAGCCCACAGCACCCTCATGAGCAGTACTCCTGCATCTCCCCCAGGTCCTCTTGCCGTGTCTTCTGCTGAGCACCCACATGTGTCAGCCTGGTGCTGGGCATGGCAGTGAGGGAAAGGGCAGGGTCGCTGGCATCGGAGGGGGGGCATCCCCGTGTCATTCGTGTCAGTCAGTTTCCCATTACTATAACAAATGCCAGAGATAATCAACTGTAGGAAAGGTTAATTTGGGCTCACAATTTCAGAGGTTCAGCCCACTGTTGGTCAGCCCTCTTGCTTTTAGGCCTTTGGTGAAGGCTAAATCATGGCCCAGGTGTGTGGTATAGCAAAACTGCTCACCTCAGGGTGGCTTTCAGGAAGTTACCAGTTACACTTCCAGTGGGAATTTAGTCACGTGTTTCCATCCAGCCCTGGAGGAGCCTGGGAAGTGTAGTCCATGCTCCAGGCAGCGTCACACTTAACTCTAAAGCAGTGTTGGCTTTTAAACCTAGAAGAGACTACCACTATTCTGTCTCAGTGAAAAACAGGGCGAGATCATGGGAATTTCCTGTAGCCTGACAGAACCAGCTGTGGGTGGTGATGCCACTCACCTAGAAAAATAAGGACAGTTGCAATAATTGAGCACCTCCTGTATGCCAGGTACTGGTTGAGATGCTTAGTGTGCTGTATCTAAAAGTACCTGAAGGCTCTGGTGTGGGCCAGTGCAGAGAATCACCCAAAGTGTAAGACCAGCATCTGCACATCTTGCCTCAGTAAAGAGTTGTCCTCGAAGTGTCTGATTTGGAACCAGATCCAAGTTCCCTCTCGCTGTGTACTTCCTGTGATGGGAGGGCCTTGTGACATTGGGTAACGTCTGACCCCTCTCTTCTCTTTCTTCCTCCTTCTCTTCTACCTTTCTGAACTGGGATTTAGCCCCTTCCCCCTGAGCTACATCCCAGCCCCTTTTATTTAGTTTTCAAGTTTTGAGCCAAGGTCTCACTACAGTGGAACTCACAGTCTTCCTGGGGTTCCACCCTGCCCAGCAGCACCCCTTTTTACAAAACTCTGCTTTGCTTGCAGCCGAGAGCTGGGGTCTCAGGCCCATGAGGGCCAAGGGTGTTTTGTGCGCACCTTCTTCAGAGAGATGCTTCTGTCTCCCAACGCATGCCTGGCAGCGTCAGATGTTTGGTCCTTATCACTTGGGAGGGGGTGGCTACTACTGAGACCTAGTGAATAGTGACGAGGGACACTGCCAAGCACACAGGCCACAGGACAGCCTGCCCCAGCAAGGCACGAGCTGAGCACAGTGCTGATGCTACCAAGACTGAGAAACCAGTCAGACTACAGCACCTACTTCCTGGCTGTGTGACCTGCAGTAAGGCGCTTTGCCTCTCTGAGCTTGAGCTGACCATTTATTTCCCCCTCACTAGCTGGGGCTTGTCAGTCTCCCTCATGGGCTTTTAATAACCGATGTCTGAGAACTGACCTGGGCTTGACTCCTCAGGTCTCAGCTGCCTGCCCGCGTCCTGGGCTTGATGGAATGTTGACGCCCATCTATCTGCTGGCTCGTAGCTCATGATTCTGGTATGACACCATCACCTTAATGCAAACATGACGGTCTGCATGTTCGCTTCAGCCCTGTAGAGACAAAGGTCCGTTTCTGCTCTGGCCAGTAAGCAGTGGGCTGTGCAGAGCCCATCTCCTGGAGCTGGAGGGAGGGGCAGCCACAGAGCAAGCGCCAGCCCTGCAGGTAGCACAGAATGGGTAGAACTCGGCTCTGCACAGGACACAGGGGTCCTCCTGCGTTCTCCAAATGTCCTTGCCCCAAGCACCTCCTGTGGTGTCTGTTCCCTCTGCTCTGGGCACACCCCCTGCCTGGCTTCAGCTTGGGAGGTGGGGCGGCACCCTGACCAGCTGGGGTCCCCTGAGTGGTGTAGGGCCAGTGAGGACCCACATCTCCACGCAGGTCTCCCCACTGTGCCGCAGCAGCTGGCCTTCTGGAAGATACACAGGGGACCCAGTCATAGGTCTGAAGGAGAGGAGAGCACCTGACACCTGTTTTGAGGCTGTGTGGGAGGCAGAGAGCAGGGCTGGTGTCCTTGGCATGGGACAGACCTGTGCTCGATGGCCCCAAACCTGGTCCAGTGCATTCGTCTTCTTGAAATTGTTGGGGTTGTTTGTTTGTCTGTTTGTTTTTGAGACAGAGTCTCACTATATAGTTCATGCTGGCCTCAAATTTTCAGCACTCTTCCTGCCTTAGCCTCCCAAGGGTTGGAATTACAGGCATGTACCACCACACCTGGCAAACATACATGGCGTGTGTGTGTGTGTGTGTGTGTGTGCGCGTGTGTGTGTGGCGTGTGGTGCTGGAGATCAAAGCCAGGGTCTCAGCCAAGCTGGATAAACTCCCTACCACTAAGCTATATCCCTAGCCTGCTTGAAATTCTCCATTACTTAAAAATTGTTCTGGTGAGGGCCAGGCTGTGGTGAGATAGCCAGAGAGAGGCTCTGGCTTCTATCTCCAGCACTGGGGAAGAGGCGTGGTGGCCGGGGCGCTGGCTGGGTGTCGGTCCAGAGTGCCACCCGAGTGACTGTTCCTTTTTCCTGTCCCCTCTGCTGCACTTGCTGTGCATTTGCAGTCTCTGGGCCTGGCCCCAGGGGCCCCCAGGCCTGGCCTTCTTCTTAGGAAGTCATTTACATTCGCATTCCTCAGCGGTCTGTTCCCAGGGCTCCCCCGCTTCCTTGGAATGGCCCGGCATTCTCGGGTCAGGTGCGTGCTGCAGTCTCTTGGGGTGGCCAGTGTTTTCTAGGTCCAGTGCCTGGGTCACCTGCTCTTGGAGGGAGATGACCCCACGGTCCCCCAAGATGTAGCCCGGCTGCCACTTCTGCCTTCCAAAAATTCTCCGGAGCCCAGCAGCTCCTGGTAGAGTGTGTGTTCCTCCTCCAGCTAGGGCAGTGAGCTGAGTAGGAGCCTTGCCCCAGGAAATGTTTGTTGAATGAATAAGATCTGAGATATTTCACACACTGCCTTTTGGTTATTTGTTCACCATTTTTTTTTTCCGGCACTGGTGGATCCCAGGATTTCATGCACGCTACACACACACTGTGCCACTGAGCCGCACCCTCAGCCCCTGAGCTTTTGTAAAGATAAAAATCTTGGCGCAAAACATGTGTCTGGGCTAGAAGGCAAAAATGGGATCAAGAACTGAGCATATAGTAATCAGTGAAGATGATCATACATGCTACATTAATTTTTCCTGACATTTTATTATGGAATTTATTGACTAAATAGAAAAGTTGAAAGTATTATGAGGCAGACACTGTATGCTTACTTGCTGGATTATGAATTTACATGTCGGTCTCTGTGCGTGTGTGTGTGTGTGAGTGTGTAGTGCTGGGAATTGAACCCACAGCCTTGCATGTGCTAGGCAGCCTCTGTGCCACTAAGCCACACCCTCACCCCCTATTTTGCTCTTTCAGTCAGTCATGCACCTGTTCACTTATCCATTCCTCTAAACGTTCATCCATCCAACCTATATTTTGGTTCATTTCAAAGTAAATTGCAGGCACTTGTAGACTGCAGCCCTAAACCATATTCTACACGAAATTTTAGTTCAATGAAATCAATTCAACCATAACTTTTATTTTGGAGATGAGTGCCTGCTATGTTGCCCAGGCTAACCTCAGGCTTCTGGGTTCAAGTGATCCTCCTGCCTCAGCCTCCCAAGTAACTGGGACTACAGGTGCACATCACAGCTCCTGGAAACTCTTCTTTTTGCACCGAAAAGAAAATAATACAGACTTTGATGTAAAACAAGTACTTTTCTGTGAAATATTTCTGCTATATGATTAACAATACCCACACAAATAAAGAAATAGGTTTCCGTTCCCTCTGTGCCCCAGGCACTGAGAACAGACAGAATGATGCCTCTAGAACAGGGGGCTGGTGCTGCCCTGAGAATGCTACAATGCATAGCATTTTGGGGGCCCCTTCTGTATTCTTTCCACCCAATACTGGAAAACACAGCTCCCCGAGTGATGCTTTCTGCCTCGGCCTCCCCCCTGCACCCAGGGCTGCCTGTGGACGATTTTAGCCAGGCAGGATTGAGCAGGGCTGCAGGTGAAGCTGCAGGTGCGTGGTGCTCATGGTGGGGATGCACAGAGCCACATCCTCAGTGGGGTGCTGGCTGAAGTGTAGGGGTGCGGACAGGACTTGGTCACAGGATGGACAGGTGCTGAAGCAGCTGGAGAAGCTTCAACCAGAGAGCAGGAGGTTGCGCCCACCACACAGGGCAGTTCTGGGCTGCAGGAGAATGTAGAAACTATGGCAGGGAGGCTACCATACTTCTCATCCCAGCACTTAGGAGGCTGAGGCAGGAGGGTCACCATGAGTTCAGGGCCAGCCTGAAAGAAACCCTGTGTCAAACAAACAAAATACAACAAGGGAAGCTCTGGAGAGACCTGGGGGCATCTCCAGAGCCCTTCCATCCCAGCATCCCCAAACAAAGTGAGGTTGGAAGATTGCCAAGAAAATCAGTGGCAGAGCCAGGGCAGAATCAGTGCTACCCAAGGGATGCCTTCCCGTCTGAAGGTTTCTTCCCCAAAGATCAAATGCCTTGGGGGCCTGATTTTTATCTTTACGAATGATATAGATTTAGCTTTTTACTCCAGAACTTATCTGGCTTTGTTTTAATGTAAAAATAAATTTCCTTTTTGCTAAAGGAACAAGAGAAATTTAACCTCAGTGTATCTCAGATTTTCTTAATGAATATGAAAATCTAACAACTGCTTCTGGAAGTTTTAACCCCTACTTCCACTTTCAACCTGTTTTAGTTCTGATCTTTGGTGTCCCCCAACACCCATGTATTGGAGGCTTGGTCGGCAGGGAGGCACTATTGAGAGTTGGTGGGCCCTTTAAGAAGTGGGGCCTAGCGGGAGGCTTTTAGGTCATTGGGGCGTGGCCTTAAAAGGGCCATTTGTATCCTCAGCCTTTCCTCTGTCGTTCACTTCCTGCCATGAGGTGGGCAGTTTTGCTCCATCACACCTTCCCCACCGCAGCCTTGCAGTTTCCTCAGCATGAGCCCGAATGAACCTGTTCCCTTTCTAAGCTCATTATCTGTATCTCAGGAATCGGTGACAGTGAGGGAAGCCAACATACACACCACTCCCTTCAGGATCACAGGTGTGAGGAGACACAAGCTGTCTTCTGCGTAGCAGAGGTTTAGTGTGATACAGTTTGTGTAATGAAAAGATGCTTCTTGTTCTTCAAATGTGAAAGTGAAATAGCTGGGTGTGGTGGTGGTGCAGGCCTATAATCGCAGCACTCGGGAGGGGGAGGCTAAGGCAGGAGGATTGCCATGAGTTCAAGGCCAGCCTGGACTACATAGTAAGATCCCTTCTCAAAAAGCCCCCCAAAAAGAAGTGAAATAATAACTGTGTATTTGAATAACATGACCCTCCCTCCCATTTGAAAACATGTCTTCCTCTTTTTAAAATAATTTTTGCAGTACTAGGGATTGAACCCAAGGCTGTGCTCATGCTAAGCACATACTGTACCACTGAGCCTCACCCCAGTCTGAGACCCTTCCTCTTAGGCTGCTGGGCATACTTTATGATTGGGGTTCTTCTGGAACAACCCCCCTGTACCCTCCCCATGCCAGAGAGGCTGCGGGCAGAATCTTCCTGAACTATGGCTAAGCAAAGAAGGAATCTCATTATTTCTCCTATTAAAAGTCTGGGGGAAGAAGCTTCCAGGGTTTAGTCAGCAGTGCAGGGATGATAGGGCTGAGCTGGCATCTTGGTGGTTTTCTTGGCATTGCCCCCGAAATGACTTCCACAGTACCAACCAGCTTCCCCAATCTCCTTCAGGAAGGAGAGGAGGAACTTCCCCTGAATGTGCCCTGCACTTCCTTGGTGACAGCTGTCTCGTGGCCACTCCTGCACCAGCCCCAGCAAAGAGGAAGCAGAGTGCGGCACTCAGCCTGGCCCCATCTGCTCAGCCCCCACGTTCCTGGAACAGGTACAGGACGAGACTGACGCTGGCTTTGTTTGTTTGAGACAGGATCTTACTCTGTAGTCCAGGCTGGCCTCAAACTCAGTATGTACCCTGGGCTGGCCTTGAACTTACAGTGATTCTCCTGCCTCAGCTTTCCGAGTGTTGGAATGACAGGCATGTGCCACCACGCCTGACCCTGATACTAGTTATTTACTACCTAGTTTTGGCCAAACTCCCTCCCTCGATTGCAAGCACCAAGAGGGCCAAGAGTTTGTCCGCTTTATTCACTGCCTTGGGTGCAACACCTAGAACAACGCCAGACATTCAATAATTTCTTTTTAAATTTTCTTTTTTGAGATAGGATGTCTAGTCCAGTTTGGCCTCAAACTCATGGCAATCCTCCTGCCTCAGCCTCCTGAGTGCTAGGATCACAGGACTGCATCACCACACAGGGCTTCAATAAATTGAATGAATGAATGATGAATGAATGAATGAATGAATGAATGGGGAAGGCAGCCCTGGAATGTTAGAGAGGTAACCAGATGATAGACAGCCCCGAAGCGCCCAGGCCATTTTGGGGAAAGTGATCCTGCTGATCAGGAACGTCTGACCTCTGGCCTTGTCCTTATGTCTTTCCTCCCAGGAATGACCCCGATGACCCTGTTCAATTCCTCCTCCACCCTGGAAGACGGGATGCCCAAGGGCAACGGGACGGGCACCCAGCTGGTGCCGCTGGTGGTGGTGCTGAGCAGCGTGTCGCTGGTCACTGTGGCACTCAACCTGCTGGTGCTGTACGCTGTGCGCAGCGAGCGGAAGCTGCACACCGTGGGCAACCTGTACATCGTCAGCCTCTCAGTGGCCGACCTGATCGTGGGTGCCGTGGTCATGCCCATGAGCATCCTCTACCTCCACAGGTCCAGGTGGACCCTGGGCCGCCCTCTCTGCCTCTTCTGGCTGTCCATGGACTACGTGGCCAGCACAGCATCCATCTTCAGTGTCTTCATCCTGTGCATCGATCGCTACCGTTCCGTCCAGCAGCCTCTCAGGTACTTGAGGTATCGGACCAAGACGCGTGCGTCTGCCACTATCCTGGGAGCCTGGCTCCTCTCCTTCCTGTGGGTGATTCCCATCCTGGGCTGGCACCGCTTCATGGTCCCGACGTCAGGGCCCCCGGAGGGCAAGTGCGAGACAGACTTCTATGACGTCACCTGGTTCAAGGTCATGACTGCCATCATCAACTTCTACTTGCCCACCCTGCTCATGCTCTGGTTCTACATCCGGATCTACAAGGCCGTGCGGCGACACTGTCAACACCGCCAGCTCATCAACAGCTCCCTCCCTGCCTTCTCCGAGATGAAGCTGAGGTTGGAGAGTGCCAAGGTGGACACCAAGAGGCCGGGGAAGGAGTCACCGTGGGAGGATCCAAAAAGACGCTCGAGAGATGCTGGTGGGGTGCACATCCCGGTGCCATCGCCCCAGCCCCCCGCGGAGGTGCCGTGTGCAGCTGTCTTCAGTGAAGAGGAGGGTGGAGAGGCGGGCATGCCGCAGATGGCCATGGTGGCAGTGGGAGATGGCAGGCGCTGTGAAGCCCTGGACCGCGTGCACAGCCAGCTTGCGCCTAGTGAGCAGAGCCGGGTCACACACAACATCAGCGCCAGGCCGGAGGAGTGGATGTTGGTGGATGGCCAGTCCTCCCGGACCACGGATTCTGACACCAGCACCGAGGTGGCGCCTGTGGGCAGCCAGCCGCGCAGCGGGTCCAACACGGGCCTGGACTACATCAAGTTTACGTGGAGGAGGCTGCGCGCGCACTCACGGCAGTACACGTCCGGGCTGCATCTGAACCGGGAGCGGAAGGCGGCCAAGCAGCTGGGGTGCATCATGGCGGCCTTCATTCTCTGCTGGATCCCCTACTTTGTGTTCTTCATGGTCGTTGCCTTCTGCAAGAGCTGCTCTAGCAAGCCTGTGCACATGTTCACCATCTGGCTGGGCTACCTCAACTCCACGCTCAACCCGCTCATCTACCCGCTGTGCAACGAGAACTTCAGGAAGACCTTCAAGAGGATCCTGCGCATCCCGCCCTGAGGCTGCGGCCAGGGCAGGCAGCCAGGGATGGTGGCTTTGCCGTGGCCCCGGGGGCGGAGGGAGGGAGCCCGTGTCTCACAGGTACCTGGGCCTCCCATAGTGGAGGCCACTGCCGTGGTTAGGGCTGAGCAGGGCAGGAGAGGTCTCAGCGGGTGGCGGTGAGCAGCAGAAAGACCACGCCGGGAGCAGTGGGCAGGGGACCCGCAGGAGCAAGGTGGGCACCTCTCTCCAGAGCCCACACCTGGGCTGCCTCCAGCTCCTGCCTTAGCCTTTCTCATGCACACGTGGTTAGAGTTGGCAGGAACTTACACGGCATGCATACCCGTGTTTTCTACCCCAGCTTCCTTTGGGTTCTTCAATACCTGGGGACAAAAGCTGCCTTTGAAAGAGAAAGACAGGAAGCGATCTGAAGGGCTGCGTGTTCAAAGCAAAGCAGAGGGCTGGGGTGGTGGGGACAACGGCCGACGTCCCGGGGGCTGGACCAGGCAGGAGGTATTGCTGTCCCACGACACCGAGAGAGGAGGCAGCACGCGAGTTCCAGCTCGTGGAGGAGCAGAGCAAGGTCTGGCCAGCCAGGAGCGAAGGTCGCGGAGCTGGCTATGTGAGAAACTCATAGCAAAAACTGGGGGCGTGGCGGGGGTGGTGATTTGTTTATTTCTTCCTTTCCTAACCCTTTCTCCAAAGGGCAAAAATGCATCGTATTATACACCCACGCCTACACGCAGGATTCCCAAGAATGGCGACAATTCCCAAAATGACATGCAGGGCGGGGGAGCGGCTGCTGTGGAGCGCATCTGCGGCCACAGAGGGAGACTCTCAGAGGGAACAGTGGACATTGTCACCCACAAGTCGGAGGTCTGTCTGCGGAGCCGAGAGCGGCAAAGCCGCAGAACATGAGGTTTACGTGATGCTTGTGTCACTGCCTGGTTGTGATTTATGCTTTAAAACTTAACCTGTGTAGCAAGTGGAAGTGCCTATCCACCAGGTCTTCTGTGTCTCGTGTTCCCGTGTACGTGACCTGTTCGATTTTTACCTCCCTAAAATATGCTGTTCAAAAGGGTACTGCTCTGTGATTTGTTCATTTCTTCCTTTCGGCATCCCTTGGGCAGAAAAAATGTATGGGAAAGTACTATGGAGCATGACAAGACTCTAGTGGGGTCTGGTTGCTTTCTGGTCACGTCTGTAAATGTCTTTCCTGAAGGACTGTAGAAGAACATTCGCTCTCCTTCTGCTTTGCTTCCCGGAAAGTTCTTCATGCTCAAAATCGCAGAGCCGCGGAGACTTTATTCCTGGTGTCAGAAGCTGCCATTGCCAGCTGAGAGTGGGGCTTTGGGACCAAAGAAGCCTCAAGAGACCCCGGCTTGCAGACAGGGCATGTGTCCAGTGTTGGGGGACCCCCCCAGCAACAGGGAAAGAAATGGGGGTGAGCCTGGTTTTGGGTGGGAGTGCTGGACTTGGGTCTGACAAGAACAATAAATAGACACTGGCAGAACCTAAGGACCGGGTTCCTGTGATAGTGTGTGCAGTGGCTCTGACGCCTGCGGGGTCTGGGACACAGAGGGCTTTTAAATAGATTTTAACGGTACACCGAGTCAGAGCAGGACATGGGGGCGAACATCTGCAACCCCAGCACTCTGGGAGGCTGCGGCAGGAGGATCTTAAATTCTAGCACCACCTGGATGACTGAGCACCTCAGAATAAAAACAAATAGAAATGGCTTGGGATGGAGCTTGGTGAGAAGGCACAGGGTTCAATCCCTGATGCAAGATGGAAGAAAAACAAACCCCAGGCACTAAGCCAGCCTGTACTGCAGGGAGAGGCAGGAGTGCACCTGGCTCGGCTGGCGTGGCACATGGGAGGCTCCCCTGTGGGGAGCGTGTGTCCTGCACTGCTGACTGCAGGACAGACGGTGACAATGGACTGACCTCAGTCACCACAGTCTTATGACACGTCCTGGGGCCTTACTGTGTCTGAGAACATTCTCTCCCTTTCTGTGGGCCCTAACACACACTCTCTCTCTCTTTCCCTCTCCCTCTCTTTCTTTCTTTCATTCTGGTTTTAGACACAGGAACTCACTGTAGATCAGGCTGGCCTTGAACTCACTAGCCCAGGCTGACCTCAAACACATGGAGATACTCCTGCCTCAGCCTGCAAGTGCTGGGATTACAAGTGTGCATCACTACAGCTGGCCTCCGTGAATCTTGATGCTCCATGATCTTGGTGCCCAAATGGGCTGCCTCACTTTCCCTACCCAGGCATGGGCAGGACTTCTGTGAACTGTGCCCTCAGCCCTACCAAGAAGCCACATTTACTACTTTACCACTGGAATGGCCATTAGACCTGGGCCCCACAGCCATCTGGATGTCCAGGCCTCCTCCATTAACACAAACTTTCCGGGCACTGTCCTAGGCCATATGGAGACAATGAGTGGCCTAGGACAGACAGATGCGGTTTCAACTCTGTGGGACTAGGTCAGAGCTTTGAGGAGCATCCGAAACTAAGTCTGTGGATGGTTACTGGGTGTCTGAGTCTATTCTGTGCAGCCACAGGGGGATGTTCAGATTGTCCATGTGGGCGGCCTTCAGTGATGCTTTAAAACTGCTGTTATGTCACCTCTGGGCTATGTGAGTAAGATGCATCTGAAACATTAATAAATTTTGTGTCTAGACCTGAGACCTATTCACAGCAGATGTCATTATGGATATGTAAATACTCTGAAATCTAAAAAGAATTAGAGATCCAAACAGTTCTGGTTCCCAGGATTTTTGGGTAAGGATATTTAACCTGTAATGACCAGAAATCTCCAAATCCAGATATCGTGTTCTGAAGACACTACCCTTTAGCCAGGCATGTTGGCTTATGGTTTCAGAAGTTCAGTCCATGGTCAAAAGGCTCAAACATGGAAACTGTGTTAGAAGGGTCTGTGTGGAAGAGAACAACTCACCTCATGGCTAACAGGGAGAAAAAAAACATGGGAGGAGCCGGAGAGGAAGCTCAGTCTTCCAGGCCATCCCCTCAGTGACCTGCCTCTAAGTAAGCCCCACCTCCCAACAGTACACAACTCTAAACTGATTAGTGGATGAATTCACTAATGAGCAAGCACAGCACTCCCATAATCCAGTCACCTCCCAAAAGCCCCACCTCTGAACACATGAGGCTTCTAGGGGCCATTCCAGATCTAGACCATAACACCAAGCCAGGTGTGGTGGCACATGCCTGTAATACCAGCATTTAGGAGACTGAGGCAGGAAGATCACTGGAGTTTGAGGCTACTCTGGGCTACACAATGAGTTCAAGGCCAGCCAGCAAGACCATGTGGGAAACAAAAATGGTTAAGGAATCTTCCCACATTTTTTGTGCTTAGAAAGTGTTCACTGCAAAGAACACATTCCCATGCGACTTAAGTTTCCTGCTGCCTCCCTGACCTAAGATTCCAGTCCTTCTGAACCCACCCCTGTACTTGGCCCTTTAAATGACCTGCTGAGCCGCTTGTTCCTGCTAAGCAATGCCAAAACACGTCACTGACCAAACTTTGGTGAAGCTTCTTTCTTTCATGGGTCCTTCGCTTTGACCTGCACTCCACCCAAGCCAGCACACATCTCTACCTGAGAGCAGTCTGGTTTCAAGGGAAAGCACTCTCCAATCTTTGGTTGGGATCGAGCCCCATTACTCCCGCTTCTCCACATCTGAGTCTTTCTAGCCTTACATTTCCTATGAAAGAAAATTCATTTCACCTCACCCTTAAGACACCTGCAAGCTTTTGGTCACAGTGGTCTCTATTGCAGTAGCTGCCCTCCTACCCCTTGGAATAATCCTTTCCAGAAAAGTATCTTTACTAAGTCTGGATTTAGTTTATTTATTTATTTAGAGACAGGGTCTTGCTATGTAGTTCAGGTTTCCTTGAACTCATGGTGATCCTCCTGCCTCAGCCTCCCAAGTACTGGGATTGCAGGTATGTGCCATGCCTAGCCTTATTCTTCTGTTTGGGAAGAGTCAAACAGACTTGGATTCTAATTTTGGTCCCCAAGTTCTTTACCTTTGAGCAAGTCAATTAAATTTTCCTAGTCTAGTTGGGTATGGTGACCTAGGCTGTAACCCCAGCACTCTGGAAGCTGAGGTCGGAGTGTCACCATGAGTTTGAGGCTAGCCTGGGCTACATAACAAGACTCCAACCCCAAACCCCACATAAATAAATAAAAATTTATCAGCCTCTGGCCTAGAATAATAAAGCCCTTGTGTGGATGTGACATGAAACCTTGGAAACGCGACAGGTGACAAACAGCAGCCATTGTTGTCCTCAATGTGTGCAGAGAGGTTCGAGTCCCTGTGGGCAAGGTCTCCCGGCAGGATGACCAATTGCACTGCGCAGTCCTACTACCTGGCCGACACATGCGACAAGCTCTTCTCGAGCAGGAGCGACCTCATCCCTTGACAGCCAGAGAGAACAGAAAGATCGAGATGGTCCCTGTCAACTGTCGTTGGCTGTCACATATTACAACCTTCATCAGTCTTCTCTTCTGCCCTCCAGCAAATGGCAGTGATAACTTCTGCCATCCTCTGAAGTCACTAGTGCATGTGTGTGTGTGGTACTAAGGCTTGGACCCAGGGCGTTCACTACATCCTCAGTTTTCCCCATTTTATATATTTTATTTAGAGAGGCTGGACTCGAACTTGAGATCCTTCTGCCTCGGCTTTCCAGAGTGCGGGCAGTACAGGCGCACGGGAGCATTTTTAAAAGCTCAACCTGCACACACACAGATTCCCGCCTCCACAGAGCCTCTTTACCAGTTTTTGCGGGACCTCGCCCGCCTCGTTGCCTAGCCTTTCACACGACTCGCGTTCCGCCCCCTTCGCCGGGTGCTAGGGGCGCTTTTTCTGGAGCCGCTAGGCATCCTTTGCGCACGCGCGCCCAGCTCCGCGAGGCTGGGGCGGGGCCATGTTGCGTCATCAGGGTGCGCGCTGCTGATGCGCCGAGGTTGCCGGAAGTTGGGCAGCGGTGAGTGAGCCGTGGCGGTGGAACGCTGAGTGGGGTCTTATGGGGTTCATTTCGGGGGCCTGGAGGGACGCGGCGAGCCGAGAAGTGGGGAGCCGGAGCGCTGCGGGGCTCAAAACCCGCTTGTCCCTAGCCCAGGGGTGCTGGCCCACCTGTCGCTCCCTGTCACTAGCTCGTGGCGACCTCCCAATTCGTATCGGGTCTGCGCGGGAGCGCCGGTGCCGCTGTCTCGGCCTCGTCCTAGCGGTGCGGGGTTTGCCGGAGACCCCGGGCGTCTTCCTCGCTCATCGGCAAAACGGGAGGCGTAACGCGTTGTTACATAAGGCCACAGAATACCTCTCCATAGGGTCCCTAGGCTCGGGTTTCAGGTGTCCTGGTGTGGCCTGAGTTATTCGAGTCAGAAATGGTGTCGAACTTTGATTTTTACTGAATTTTATAAAAACAGTACTAACATGATGTGGGAGAAGCGAAACCAAATTCAGCATTTGTACTATTTCCTTATTTCTAAACACTAGCCACACATACTTTTTTAAAAGTGGCAACAACTCAGTTCTTTGAAAAACAACAAAAAACCGTGTGCAGCTGTCACTGGTAACTGTCAGCGGATCGGTCTAGCTGTTTGGGGCCTCTGTGTCCCAGGTTCCTTTCCTATTGACTGGATGGTTTTTGTTCTGTAACATCGCTGCCCACTGACCAATTTTCTTCAGCAACAGAAAGCTCACTACTTCTAGGCGCTCCAGTTTGGTCTTTGCCCAATTTTCACTCCAAGTCCTATGCTGAGCTGAAAGCAGTTACCAGTAGTCTTAGCTCATGGACCCCGCTTATGCTACTGGGATCTGCCTTCCATTAATTGTCCTACGCATCTTTGAAAGCTGCTAGTTGGTCTTTCCTTTCCCTCATTTTCTTCTCTAGACTGGGCATGTTTACCCAGGGTAAGCTTCGTAACAGCAGAGAATTTTGTCTTCTTTGTTCCTATATTTCCAGCATATAGAATAGTACTTGGTATAGTGTATGTGCTGAATGAATATTTGGTGTTGACTAAATAAAACACACTGAATGCCTGCTGGGTGTTGGGCATTATTGTAGGTAGGTCAGACAAAAAAGAACCCTGTTTCTTGGAGCCTAGGGCTTTTTTTTTTTCCTCAACTGGGCATTGAACCCAGGGCCTTTGCACCGAACTACATCCTGAGTCCTTTTTATTTTGAAACAAGATCTTGCTCAGTTGCCCAGGCTGGGTTCCACTTTGTGATCCTCCTGACTCAGCCTCCCAAACTGCTGAAATTACAGGTGTGTGCCACCATGCTCCAGTTATGAAGCCTACTGTTTTTGGTTTATTTTGAGACAGTCTAACTCAATTTAAGGTTGGCCTGAAACTCACTGTATATCCTAGTCTGGGCTTGAATTTGCTGTCTTTCTGCCTTAGCCTCCCAGATTGCTTTACTACAGGCATGGGCCACCACACCCAGGTCATGAAGCCTATTTTGTGATAATGATGGTGATTATCAATAAATATACTTCAAGGAGTGGTAAATGTTTCAGATCCTAATAGGTGCTACAAAAGAGAAAACAGGATAACACGACAGAGAACAATTTGAGAGATAGAACTTTTTTCATTTATTTGTGGGAGCTGTTTTAAAAGCCCACTGGACAGGAGGTAAGTTGTGAGCTAACACCTAAATGACAAAAAAAAAAAAAACAGTCTTTCGAGGGCTCATCTTGCCGGCCTGTTCCCTCAGTCCCCGTTGTATATACTCCAGCCTTGTTGAGCTGGTCGTGGGTGTGGCCAGTCCGCAGCTCTCTGCTCCTGTCTGTGCCGCCCAGAGCATCTCCCCATCCGTTTCTCTTGGCCAACTCTTGTGTGTCCTCATGTGAGGTGATTTTGAAACCCTTTAAAAGAGCTGAGTAAATGGGCCATCTGTTATAAAACCACAGGATCCCTTTTCTGCTCCCAACCAGCTATCATAGAGAACACATGTGAATGTTTATTGAGCATCCGTTGTGTGCCTGACTCTGTGCTCATGGAGTTTAGTTTTTTAAAAAACTGTGGCATGAAACTGTCGCAGATGTTTGGTGAAGGAAGACTTCAGGTGACTTTCGGTCAGGCTGAGGCATCAGAAAGCTGCTGTGAGGGTTGTGTCTTCTCCAGTTCTAAAGGATGAGGAGGATGTGCAGGTGCAGAGGAGCTGAATGCAGCTGAGCAGAGGCTGCAAGTGAGAATGGCCTGCGAGAGTCAGCAGAGCTGCAGCATAGAGCTGCAGACTGAGGTGACTGGAAAGGGCAGTGGGAGCCACACCGTGCAGGGCCTGTGGGCAGTAGTGTGCCAGGAGCGCATGCCGTGCTCAAAAGGCCCGTGTCCCGGTACCAGCTTTGCCACTGAACTAGCTTTGTGACTGTAGGAGGGCAAGTCTCTTTCTAGGCTTCAGTTTCCTCATCTATAAAAATGAGAGATAGAGGGTGGAGGGTGGAGGTGTAGAGCACTTGCTTAGTATGCCAGAAGCCCTGGGTTAGATCCCATCACCCCAAAGAAGAAGAGGGATATAAACTGAATGCATAGATATGTCACTTAGCTCTCCTAAGTGAAAGTCAGTAAACGGTAGTAGTTAATATTGCCCTTCTAAGCAGTTTGGAGTGTACTTTTTTTTTGTTTTGTTTTTGTTTATGATACTGGGATGGAACTCAGGCAAGGCATCATGCAGGCAAGGCAAGTGCTCTAGCACTGAGCTATGTCCCCTGCCCTTGGACTTTATTTTTAAAGTATGGGAGTGGAGAGCAGGGCACTGGAAAATTTTAAGCAGGGGTGCGACATCTTCTCATCTGTTTTAAATTACTAGGGCAGCAGAGCGGTGGTTATACTGCCTAGAGCAGGACCAGCAGGAGATGAAGTAGGGAGGTGCCGTGGGGATCAGGTGAGGGCGGATGGAAGTCCAGATGAAGGATGGAGAGGAGGTGGGTGGATCTGAGAGACAGAGAAGATGGGATTTACTGACTGTGTCGCGGGGAGAGGAGGGAGACCATGGTGAACATGCTGGAGTGGGCTGAGTGTGCTGTGTGGAAATTAGCATGAGCAGAGCTGTGCAATTGGTGTCTCTGAGATTTTATTTGGACATAGTTGGCCTCTGTCTTCCACCTTTTCACGTGGAAACAAAGCCCATGAATGCCTTCCTCTTTCTGTCCTCCTCTCTTAATCATCCCACCCTGGTCCACTGTCATGAGGTCTGATTGTGCAAGCAGGGAGACTGAGTAGATGTTTTCATGTTTGAGACTGGGTAACGCCCTGCTTCCTGGATATCTGTCCAGCTCCAGAATGAGAACACTTTTGGGATTTCCTGGCTCCTTCCTCTTCCAGGTTCTCATTCTTGGCTTTGTTCTTGTTGTCAGTCTCTAGGTTTGCAGTGTAGGAAGGAAGTCTTTTTCTTCAAGAGGTCCAGCACACAGGTTGGGAGTGTGCTTCCCTCAGGGTAACCAGAGGCCCCCCCGCCACGCTGTCGATGGGTGGTGCTTTTGCCTCTTACCATGTCCCCAGACAGGCTAGCCAGGGCCTTCGCGCTCCCAAATACCCTCCAGCAGCTCTCCAGCCATTTCCCTGGGACATTCTTCCTCTACCCTGTGGCTTTGCCTTTTGTTTTGACTGGTGAAAGGCTGTTTATTCTCAAGCTGATTCTTCTCCTTGGCTTCTCGATCTCATCTCCATTGTCTCAGAGACCTGGTTCCATCCCT
Organism: Dasyprocta punctata; assembly: GCA_004363535.1. NCBI lineage: Eukaryota > Metazoa > Chordata > Mammalia > Rodentia > Dasyproctidae > Dasyprocta > Dasyprocta punctata. The sequence goes on along the minus strand of RJWM01005066.1, from coordinate 10,785 downwards.
TCCCTTTTCAATCTTGTATCCTCAGTTTTCTTTCATTTTGGAGAAGAGCAGTGCATCTTCTCATTAACATCTGCCTGTCTTTCCAGCCCCGGTTTTTGAAAGAGTGATTGGATTTGTCACCTCTGCGTTCTCACATCATCTGCTAAGTCCTGTTGCCATCCCAGTGCTCTAGCAAATAGCTGTTCTCAAAGGCAGCAGAACTCCTGAACACTTCCTTTTTTCTCTTTTAACCTCTTGGCAATCTGACATTGCAGATACTGCCCTTCGCCAAAGCCAGTCCTGCTTTATACCAGATGGCTGTCACCAGATGGCTTCTGAGGAGGTCATTGCCCTTCCACACACGGAGGAGGTTTGTCAGCTCTCCTCGGAACGCATTAGTGAGAGGCCTCAGCAGGTTTCCCAGGTGGACTCAGAGAGAGAGAGAACACAGGGAAGGACGTTCGCCTGCAGAGCCAAGGGCGCAGCTCTGAGGGAGAGGTCAGAATACCCATTCACAGAAGAATCCAGATTTTATGGACTTGCTGGGATGGAGTAGAGTCTGGCTGTTGTCCTTTCAGTTCTGGTTTTGCAAGTTGGCTCTAGAGACATCCTCCGCCCTCGCTGCTCAAGGGGCCAGTGTGGTCCCCAGGAGATGACTGCTTCTACTGGGGGTGGAGCAGCCTTGAGAGGCTCCCTGGGATCTGAGCTGACTGCAGGTTGGGGCAACAGTAGATGACCAGGGCCCTCACTGGTAACTGAGCGTCCCTGCGCACCTCTGACCGTGCTGTCCTGGGTCTGGAAGGGGCGGGGACAGTGCCGTGGGTTTAGGCCTCAGCCTATGTGGCGGCTTCTAGACAGGCACTTCCTAAAGATGCAGTGCTGTGTAGGGGTGGGGCAGTGTCCAGGAAACAAAGGAGGCAGAAAGGCGAGGTTGGGCCTTGTTCAGCTTTCAGTTACATATTGGGCATCTGTAGGCCCAAGTGAAGAGTTACTGCTGTTTGTTTGTTTGTTTGTTTTTTTAGCAAAAACTTCTTGTAAGTCCCTGACTGCCTGAGAAGAAAACACAAACCATGCTTTTTTCTTTTTCCCAGTACTGTGGATTGAACCCAGGGCCTTTGCACTGAGCTACATCCCAGTCTTTTTTTATTTTTATCTTATTTTGAGACAGGGTCTTGCTGAGTTTCCCAGGCAGTCTTCCTGCCTCAGCCTCCCACATTGCTCGGATTACAGGCATGTACTATACTACCAGGCCCAGCTTAAATCATGTTCGTAACAGTCACAGTTGAAGGGCTCAGAAGCTTGCTTGTGCGCTGATCCTGTGGTGGTCTCTGGCTGTCACGACCATTTCCCTCTCAGTTTCCACTGTGGTCTCTCTTTCTCCTTTTGCCCTTAAGTGCCAGTGCACTCCAAAGCTCTGCCCACCTCTCTTTGTTTTTCTCACCCATGGCCCCTGCTCTGTGTCTTGTTTGAGCCTACTCTCTCCCAAGTGCTGTCCTCAAACCTAGCTTGTCTTCCTCCGGACCAGCTACTGTGTCTCCATCTTTTCTCTTACCCACTTCCTCCTTCCCCTTAGTCTTCAGAGTGATCTGGGCCCATCCCTCCCTTCCTCAGGTGCAGATCCCAATGGAAATGCAGCTCGTGGCTTCCTATGCATTTCCAGCTGCTCTGCCACACCTGCCCCTCAGAGCTCCAGGGTGTACCCAGACTTCCCATGCTGTTCCACTCCTCCTCAGCTCAGTCGTCAAGAGTTTGTTGGGCACCTTTGAAGTACTGGTTTGAGTGAATTCTGAAAAACAGTGTGACCAGAGAGAGTGGAAAACTGTCACAGTCCATTTCTCATGGAGCTTTTATTGTATGGGAGAGATCCGCCCACAGATGTGAAATGCCTGCTGTACACTGAAAATGGGGTGCAGGGATGGGGTCCAGACGGGAGGGGAGAAAGGAAGGAACTAGGTGGTGGGGGTGTGGGTGGACAGGGACATTCCATGCTATGCAGAAGGGGGAAATGTTTTTGGGGCTGAGCTGGCCCCATCCCACTGGTGGTCGCCTGATCCCTGGTTCCTGCTGGAGCTGCTGACCAGGAGGTACTGGAAGCACGGGGATTCGCGTTAGTCACACCAAACACTTCATAATATACAGCGCTAGTTCACAGCACACCAGCAGGGACCCCTTTTGAAAATCCGCTGCCAGGTTTCTGGGGGAAAGGGTCTTCCTGACATCCTCGTGTGGCTGTTCCTCTACACTTCGCCCCTACACCGTGAAGACATTTACCCCATGGGACCAGACTACACTTGTCTGACCCCAAGTTTTGATGCCATTGTTCCTGTTCTCTTGCCCTCCAAAAGATTGCACCTTTAGAGCCAGGGGCCATAGCTCTTTGCTGCTGAACCTGGAAATACAGCACAGGTCCAGTTGATGATATAAATGTGTGCTGAAGGAACAGCTCTGCAGAAGTCCTGGTGTGTTGACTTGTGCTGAATGAGGTTGGCTGTGCTCTTCAAGGCCTCTAGATGCGCAGGGCACAGAATCCTCACAACATTCCTCACAACCAACAGGTGCATGGACAGATGAGAAAGACTTCGGAGATGTCTGGGAGGTGCAGTGACTTAGCTGGAAAGTAGCAAAGCCAGGATTTGAACTCAGGCCTCTGGCACAGGAACCTATGCCCTTTCCAGTCTGTCCTATGGCCTGCAGGGAACCAGCCTGCATTGTCTTCTTGAGCTTATTTACCTCTTTGGAATTTTTTCCCTGCTGGTGCTGGAGATTGAGCTCAGCAGCTTCCTTGTGCTGGGCAGATGCTCTGCCACTGCTACACAACCAGCTATGGGATTTTTGCTTTTGTTAAAACAGGCCTGCCATGCTGGGTGGCTAGAATCTTTATTTTTTTTTTATTCTGAATTTTAATCATTTGTTACGTTGCCTTTACATCTTATATAAAATCGATGAACAAATCTGTATTGTTAGCCAGCAGTGGAATATGGTAATCAGAATGCCATTTGGAGCCAGACACAGTGGCACACGCCTGTGGTCCCTGTACTTTGGGAGACTGTGTGGGTGGGGTCCCTGATGCGAGGTGTCTGAGGATATAAAGACTCCGTTGCGACTCTGGTGAACCCGGCAGCTGTCTGTCATGCCCAGAGTGAACCAAAGGGACCTCATGGGCTCAACTCGGCCTTTGTCCCTCGATTTTTTGTCACCACTCCTTCCTCAGAGGCTTGTCCCCCTCACAGTGTATCCATTCTCCAGCACAGGGCGAGGGTGTGGCAGACCTTGTGTTCAGCAAGTTATTTCAGCAGGAGGTGCTGTGAGGGTACATGGGGTTGCAGAGTGCAGCCTGGACATGGCCGCCCATCCCTGACCATGTGGGAGGCGAAGGGCACAGTCCCACCTTCAGAGCAGCCTCCTGGAGGCCCCATGTTAGGCCGAGGCCGAGGTCCAGCTGTGGACTGTGTCACCTCTGCCTGCAGCATTTCTTCCCTGAGCCATTTAAACCTCCCCTGCTGTCCTCTCCCAAAGCGAGCAAACAGAACCCCAGACAGAAAAGTTAACCATGAGGGAACTTTCCTGTGGCTGGGTTGGTCTCTGTTTCTTTCTCAGGGTCCAGTTTCCCAGTAACAGGATGTTTTGTTGTTGTTGTTGTTCTTTCCCCATGAGTGTGGTGTCTTTGCTACCGGTTTGACCTCTTCATATCCAGCAGTCCTGCTCTGGCTTGGCGTCTACTGCATCTGATTCCTTCAGACCCCGTGGAGGGAGCCTCATCCTAGGAAGCACTTTCACTTCAATTAATTGTATGAACAGCAAAGCCAAAGTACTTCCAGCTCCAGCATCTTTAATAACAAAATGTCAGAAAATGTTACAGCAATATTTCACTGAGACACTTTCCTTAGAGGAGTGCATTGCTTTAGACTAACTTGAGATGTAAGTAGGTCATCTCTTAACGTTGGATGAATAGAGCATTTGAGGGCTCTTTGTACATTTGGATTAGATCGAACATGGCGGGTTTTGTTCTACTTTTTTATTCAGCTGTAACATACACTTAGGCACTGTTTTTGTCACTTTCATCATCACTAGGACAAAATACCTGGCCACTACAATTTAGAAAAGGGGAGATTTATTCAGCCTCACAGTTTTGGAAGTTTCAGACCATGTTCTGCAGGCTTAAACACAGAAGTGGCTTGTTGGAAAGGTCTGGCAGAGGGGAGCTGCTTACTTCATGGTGGCTGGGAAGCAGAGCATAGACCCAGGGAGGGAGATAAACCCTTCCAGGCCAGCCCCGCACCTCTGCCCATCAGGCTGCACCTCCAGACAGCCCCAAGGTCTGATCACTTTCTAAAAGCCCCACCTACAAGTGCAGGAGGGTTTGGGGAAGGGACATCTAGATAGAAACCGTGACAGGCCCTCAGCATAAATCTGTCACTCATGAGTGTTATATGGGTCTGTGCTCTCTAAGCACCACCCAGCTCAAGGTCTGTCATCTCCCAGATCCAGGGGCTTCCTTGTGTCCTCCTTAGTGAGCGGCGCTGAATCTGGCTCTGATTTAGATCACTTTGATTGCTTTGGCTGTCATAGCATAGAGCTATGTGTGTCCAGGTGCTAACACTGACCTGCTTAACATTCTGGTCTGCGACAATTTTACATTATGGAAACATGACAAGACCAAGAGGAAGACCTCCCACTTGCCCGCCTCCCAGAGACCCTATCCAGTTTTATCCTTCCTACATCCCCGGTAAAAGCAGGATGTTGAGCCAGGATCACCCATTGTCCACAGTTGTCCTGGTTTTCTAATCTCTCCCATCCTGAGGCAGCTCCTCCATCCTGACTCCTAAGACATTGGCATTCTTGAAGACTGTAAACCAGGCCCTGTCACTTTGCACGAAGTTTTTCAGTGTGACTTTATCTGCTGTTTAAATGCAGGTTAGGTGCAGTGTTCTTTCTTCACATTGTGTCAGCACATAATGTTCATTTGTCCCATCGCTGCTGGCATTACCTATAGTCCCATCAATGAGGTGGTGTCTTTGTGTGTGTGTTTGTGCACGTGTGCCCTGGCAAGGAACCCAGGGCCCTGTGCATGCTTCCATGTGCTTCTCCATTGAGCCACACCCCACCCCAAGCTGGTGTCTTTTTTTGGTCTTTTTGAGCCAGGGTCTCGCTATGCAGTTCGGGCTGGTCTCGAGCTCAGTTTGTAGCCCAGGCTGGTTTTGAAGTCATAATGATCCTCTTGCCTCAGCCTTCTTGAGTACTGGGATTTTAGGTGTGTGCCACCATGCCCTGCCCATCAAACTGGTGTCTTAATGACAAGAGTTTGTTCCTGCAGTTCCTCTTCTCCACCTTTGGATCTGACAGGTTTCTGTAGACAGCTCCGCTGAGACTGTAGGCAGGCAGTTGACAGGAATGCCATCACACGGATAGATTCTTCACCACACTGTATGCATGGGTGTGCTTTCAGTTAAGGTGTACATGTATATTTCCCTTTCTCTTAAGAGTCTGATCCTCAAACAGCAGAACTTGGTGTGAAGACCTTCCAGGGTATCAGCTTCTGCTTTCCTACCCTGGTCTTTCTGTTCCAGAGTTTGTCCCTTCTGGCCACAGGAGCTGGGTTCTTTTTTGCTCTTTCCTCTTCAGAGAGAAACCCAGAAAGGGTGCTAGCATTCATCTTAGTGGCAAATGAGAACCACTCTGCAGGGGCCCGGGATATCAAAAGCAGTATGGTCAGGAACTGGGTTTTTGGGGTTGGTGATGAAGTTGCTGGAGACTGGAGACAGGTCCAAAAGCTTTCAGAAGTGGCTCAAAGCCAGGAGGGCTGGGCTGTTGTAACACAAAGGAGTACAAGCCAGCGGAGGGGACTCTGAGCAGGCTTCCCTGGGCAGGCGGGGAGGCAGGAAGCCATGGGTGCGGGGAGCAGAGGCTGAGGCTGGTGTCAGGTGTGCCAGCAGCTCTGTGTCCTGAGCATTGCATCAGGGATGAGGAGTGGCGTGGCCAGGAACTGAGAGAAGAGAAGGCAGGAGGCGGCAGCAGAGGGGGAGAAGGTAGCAGAGACTGTTGGAGGGTGTCACTGTATAGAAAGGCCCTGGGTGGAGGCCTTTGTTCTGTTTAACCTTTATCTGGGCCACACTCAGGACCCCTCGGCTCCCCATAATTATAAATATGTCTTGGTGTCTTTTTCTTGCTATGGGTTCCTCTGGAAGTGGTAGGCTGAAATTAACTTGCTAGAATTTTAACAACTTTTCCATGGCATTACAAATATAAAAACTTCCCAGACCACAACGAGGATGGAAAAGGGATCGCTGTACTTGTCGAGCTGTGGAGGCCACTGATATGTCTTCAGGGTTGTTGCAGGCCTCAGTAAATGTCACATAGGCTTTGTCCTGGCTTAGTGATGCTGAGGCATGCGTGGAAGTGTTCTGCATAGACTCTATCCACCAATCCATAAGAGATACAAACTGTACTTCACAGGCTGGCAGCTATGTGTCAACAGCGGTGCTAATTTGTACCACTGTGTAAAATACTCTGCTCCAAATTTCAGCCTTCCTCAAGCCAGAGCGCAGTATTGGCACCTTTGAAGTATCAAAAAATAGCAGGTTTGCAAGTTGGTTCAGCTCAGGGGTCAGCCCCTGGGTCAGGTCCTGCCCAGAGCCTTGTTCATGCAGTCCAGGAGCAGAGAATGAATTCTGTATTTTTTAAGGGTTAAACCAAAAAACAAAACAAAACAAAACAAACAAACAAAAAGATGACAAGAACCGTTTGTGGCCAAAACAAAAAAAAAGATGACAAGAACAGTTTGTGGCCCGCAGTGCCTGCAGTGTTTACAGTCTGATACCCTTTCGGGAAAGCTTGCCAGCCCTGGCACAGTAATCCTGTCATCCAGCGTATGCTTGAGCGCTCTCTCTAATAGAAAATTCATGGGCTCCCTGATAAAGCGCTTCCTACTTGGACAACTCGGACTATGTGTGAGGTTAAACTTTATTGAAATTTGTCTGACTGTGCAGCGTCCATTCATTGGCTTGTGGGAGAAAGGAGCTATTATTTCCATGGTGATACTTACTGAACAACTAATGTATTTTTGGCACTGTGTTCAGGACTGGAGAAAGATGAACAAGACATGGTTCTCATATGAGGCATCCCTGAGGTGTTACTTCTGGGAAGCAAAGCCCTTAAGCTGGTAGTCTTTTGTTTTGTTTTGTTTTGTTTTGTTTTGTTTTGTTTTGTTTTTGAGGCAGGGTCTCACTGTATAGTCCATGCTGGCCTAAAACTCACTAGGTAGCCTAGGCTGGCCTTGATCTGCTTCAGCCTCCTGGAATCACAGATGTGCACCACCACGCCCCACTCTTCCGTAAAGCAAGCTTTGACAGAAACTTAGGTTAAATGTTCATTCAGCAACAGCCTCCAGATTCCCGCTCTTGAGCGCAACTCCTTTTATTTCCATGAGGGTCTGAACTCTGACCCAGGTTTGGGTGCTAGTCGTGGCCCCGGGGTGTTTGTGTTACCTGATCATCCACCCTGCTGTTGCAGTTTGGTCTTGGCTATTTTCACTGCTGCTGGATGCCTGCACTGCTAGAATTCCTGTTCACTGCGATGTTGAACCCCCATCAAGGGCTGGCCTTTTCACTGGAGGTGACACACAGTCCCACTGTGTGTAGCTCTTGGGCTCTGCGTCCCGAATGTGGTGGAAACAGATTTCAGTGAAATCGAACTGCCCTCTCGTGGGTGCCTACATCAGTGTCATTCCTTAACTGTGTCTGCGCGGGTCTCTCAGCTGTCCAGGTGGAACTGGTGAACTCGCTTCACAGGACACGGCCAGTTATGTGTGAAGAACTCTGCCACCAGGACTGACTTCCCCCCTGATTCCCTCGGGCGGGCCATGACGACTTCTTTACTTTTCTCAGTGCTAAACATTGAACCCAGGACCCTCACATTGCTGTGTGAACATTCTACCTGAGCTACACCCCAGTCCCATTGTATTGTACCATACTGTATTGTACTTTATTTTATTTTATTTTATTAAGACAGGGTCCTGCCATCCTCCTGCCTCGGCTTCCAGAGTAGCTGGGATTGCAGGTGTGCATGAGCATGGCCACTTGACCTTTACTTCTTGCATCTTCCTTGCAGCAGCGGGACTGTGGTGACGTGTCACACACACATGCACACACACACAGAGGCACATACGTGCGTAGGCCCCTTGGTGAGGCCTGGCTGCTGCACGCTCCTGTGCTGCTGTTTCCTGCAGATTCTTCTGTGCAGGCTGCGGCTGTTGCCCGGCACCTTTCTGTTTCCCCGGCCTGGGAGGCAGCGAGCCCCAGCCTGTCCTCTTGTAAGACTGGCTCCTGTGCTGCATAGAGAATTTCTCCAAGGCCATGTGAGTCCTAAGATGTTTGAAGGCCACGTCTCTGACTCACCGGACCTTCTCAGTTTGCTGGTTTATATAGCCTTGTCTTTTTCATATGCTGACTGCGTTTCAGCCTGACTGAGGTATAACTGCTGTCACAAAGGGGCATCCCTGTCACGTTCCTCTGCTCCTAAGGAGGAGTTTCCTTTTTGTCTCTGGGTTCCTCTGGCTCTTGGAAAACCCCATCTGGATGACCTCGGCAGGAGGCCAGCAGCTTTGAAGAACTTGGGTTAGAGGTGACCTTTCAGGTCAGCTGGGGACCCCGACGTATCCGCGTCATGGTCCCTTGTTAGTCTGCCACCACGTTGATATCCTTAAATGTGGGATGATTGCTGTGCTCCTGGCTTGCTTTATTCCTTTCTTTCCTTTTTGCTCACCTGTTTTGACTTGTTTGAAAGGAAGTTAGTGTGGAAATGAAGTTTGAAACGATTGGTTATTTTTTTCACTTATGTGGGGCTGACAGGCACAGTAAAAGCCCGGAACAGAGCTCTCTTTCTCCAAGGTCGTATAGCCTAGAGATGAGAGAACCTTGAAGCCAGCAGACCTGAGTTATAATCTCAACACTGCCACTTCCTGACTGTGTGACTTTGGGCAAGTCACTTAACCTCTCGGTGCCTTAGACTTCTCATTGGTTTTGCTTTTTTGAGACAGGGTCTCACCCTGTAGTTCAGGCTGGCTTTGAACTCACTGCAAAGTCCAGGCTAACTTGGAACTTGCAAAGATCTCCCTGCCTCAGCCTTCCCAGTGCTGGGATTATAGGTGTGTGCAACCATGCCCTGTTCTTCTGTAAAGCAGGTGTAATGTCACCACTTTGGGGTCCTCATGAGAATATGTAAAGCATTTTATGCAATGCTAGGCATGGATGAGCATTCAATAAGAACAGTTAAAATTCATGTCATTGAAGTTTTTAAAAAGTGTCTCAGAAAAGCAAACACAGTTCATGGTGGCAAGTGCCATAATGAAGCATTTATCAGTCACAACGGAGCAGGGAGCTTGGTACCCCAGGCTGTGTGGTTAATGACAGCTACATGTGTGACTAAAGAGATGGAAAGAATTCTCTTGGGAGGGCCACGGTCTCCCGGGAGCTTTGGCCTGGGGTTAGAGCTGGGGACAGCAGCTTCCTGCCAGGCCTGTGAGGTTGTATGCATTTGTTTTTTTGAACAAGGGAACCACCATACACATTGATCCTGGTGGCCGAGGACCTTCTTGTTCAGGGAATAGAGGACTGAGGCAGCAATCCTGCATGTGTCCCTGCAGGTGCCAAGGTGGGGAGCCATGTGCCGGGTTGTGTGCCTAGTGGGGGTGAATTAGCACACTTTTTTTTTTTTTTTTTTTTTTTTTTTTTTGATACTGGGAATCCAACTGAGGACCTTGCGCTTGTCAGGCAGGCACTGTACTGCTGAACTGTATCCCTGGCCCTTATGGAGTGGGTATGGAGAGGAGGTCGCCCACCCACCCACCTGGGAAGTGTACTGCTTGGAGGAGTGCGAGTCTCATGTTGGCCTGGGATTTGAACCTCGGTTCCCTCTGACCTTGCTGTAGGGGCCAGATGTAGTCCTTACCTCTCCCATCCTCAGTTTCTTCCTTTGTAACATGAGTGAACACCATGTTTCTTGGGGGCATCTGGAAGCCCTGAAGGCAGGTGAACGCCGCCTGGTCCCTGGTCCCACCTGGCCAGTGCTCAGTGGCTGTCTGCTTCCATGTTCTAGAGTAGTGGGGTAATGGTGGGCTCCAGGAGTTAGTACCTTACAGCCTGTGTGGGAGACACAGTTGCTGACTTGGTGGTTCCTGCCTTGGACACATACAAGACATTTGTGTGACAGTTCTAGAAAGTAAACTAGAGAGTCCCTTTTGCAAGTATCTGTTCAGTTTGGGATGTTGAATCCATAATGTGTCAGAAATCCAAGTCCTGGCAGTAAAAGACACTGAGATACCTGCTTCGAAGTTAGGACTAGAAATAAGAGTCCTGAAATTGGTTGGCATAGAGTTGGAAGTTGATTTAGAAAGTGAAGGATTCTGTTTTGGGAAATGCTTATAGCATAGGACAGAGTCCTTCGAACACCAAAAACAGGAAGAAAGCTGCAGCAGCCCGTGGAGGGGGTGGAGAAGGGAAACTGAGGCACAGGTGACACAGTAGGAGTAGAGTGGCTGCAGCCTCCAGGTAGGGCTCAGGGCCCCATGCTCCACTCGCTCCATCAGGACCTGGGCAGAGGAGAGAAAAGTGTTAACAAATCTTTCAGGTGATTGAAGGACGAAGTGTATTTCACATGGCCAAGGAGCACTCACATGCATGTGATATGACCTGGAGATGGGGATGATGAACAGAAGCAGGGCAGCACCATACAGACGTCAGCATCACTGGGTGCTGGTCATGCTCGTCGGCTCCTGGCCATGCTCCCTGCCTCTTCTCCCCTTGGCAGGAA